>JAMKCH010037139.1:0-14817 GCA_023653785.1 Ophioderma brevispina
CATTTACTGCTTCATGCAGATTTTACATTGATACCAATACATACTATGAATGAAACCATTTTTTGGTGGTATTATAAGTATGTTTAAAGCATGTCCATGGACCTTTAAAAGAGCTTGTGGTTCTTAAAACTCTTGAGCACTTTTTATCCTTTAGTACTTATAACCTGTATTTTATGTGCCGTACTGACCCGATTATAGTCCCATGCTCGAGTAAAATCCCACCCCTAAGTTTTTTAGGGAAAATTTCAGAACTTCTCAGATTTTTTTATATCCCATGTCCCAAAAATTGACCTCAGCTGACTGCAAAATTCGAAAACCTATCTTCTTCAAACAACAAACCTTTTAGCCTTGAATTCCAGTGATGTGCATTTTCCAATACACTGAATACGAAATTCCATGTTTAATCGAATATTCTATCTCAAGAATGTTTCTAATGACGTCTGGAACCATTAAAGTTTGTGAAAAACATACATTTAAGAGTATAGAACACGGCAAAGTGTCAGAGATTCAGCAGAAGACCATATTTCTGGTTCAACACTCTCAAGGCTTTCTACTTCACTCAGACGTGATTCTACAATATTTTTTTCACTTTTTTCCATATTTCAGTATAAAAATAATAACATGTCCATAAAAATTATTCAGTTTCATAAATTCATTCATAAAATAGGTTTTTTAGTGGATTTGTTTCTGAAACGAAAAGAATATTTTGAACAAGGCCATGTGTAGGGTCAGAGGGCATCAAATATGGCCGCCGCCAATACAGGTCAGTAATGACAAATTGGTTCAGTTTTCGCGACAATTTTGTTCGTTTTTTGCAAAAAAATCACTGAAGTTACATTATAGTCATGGTTAGTTACATGACCAAAGATGAAATCTACTTCAGAATGAGGGTAGAAACTATGTACTATCGAAAAACGGCATTTTTTCACCATTCTGAGTCTTCAAAATTCGGAAGTCATGAAGTCATAATAATAGTGTATGTGGCGAGTAGGCCAAAACATTTTCGACTCCGGCTTCGGGCAAGATTCGGGCATTATCAAAAAAAAAAAAAAAAAAAAACACGCGCGTGCTTACGCAGCAACAACCACGGCGCGCTGTGTGTGAGAGAAAACGGTTACGGGCTTGGGCTATTCCATAATACACGCGATTCTCCTCTTGGTTTAATATTCCAGCTCTATGGTCAGTAATGACAAATTGGTTCAGTTTTCGCGACAATTTTGTTCGTTTTTTGCAAAAAAATCACTAAAGTTACATTATAGTCATGGTTAGTTACATGACCAAAGATGAAATCTACTTCAGAATGAGGGTAGAAACTATGTACTATCGAAAAACGGCATTTTTCACCATTCTGAGTCTTCAAAATTCGGAAGTCATGAAGTCATAATAATAGTGTATGTGGCGAGTAGGCCAAAACATTTTCGACTCCGGCTTCGGGCAAGATTCGGGCATTATCCCACCCCCAAATTTTAAAGTATTTTCAGCTTAAAAAAGGGTGGGACTATACTCGGTTCAGTACGGTACATACATAATCTTAAGTGAAGATTTTATGTACTCTGGAAAAAATTTGTTATTTCTTAAAAATTTTCTGTAAATGGACAGAAAATATAGCATAAAGGCCTATGCAACAATGTTATACAAACATTCATTCATAAAACAAAATACCTACCTGAATTTGGATCGCAGTAGCTAGCGTGGTTATTGCACTGACACGGCACACACATGGCGAAAGGACTGCTGTTGGGTGGATCCCGGCGATATCCAGCGGCACACGACTCACAGAATTGACCAACGTAACCGTCTGGGCACGTGCAAAGCTCAACGGAATTTGCTTGCTCTCTGCCAGGGCCTACGGCTCTTTGGACAGTACCTAATTTCACATTGTCTAAGAAGCCTTGACCTTTGACAAATAAAAGAGATAGTAAAAATTAGATTTAAGTTCAAACATTAGTAGTAGAACAAAATCAACAACTCCACCTTATATCTTTGCCACATAAGGATGTGTTATTCTTAAAGGTGGTTGTTCCGATTTATGTGTATTGTGTTCTCTACTTGATATGAGAGCCTGGCACTTGCACATACACCCCATCAAGTACCGTGGGAAACAAACTTGCGGTTTTGATGGTAGACGCAATAATGCATGTTGCAAAGCCCTATTCAATACTGTGCTAATAAAGTGGTTAACCACTAAAACGGCGGTGTTTTGTTTATATCTTGGGAATGAAATGGATTCGAGGGCTTAAATTTCAGGACGACAATGAGAAAAATACGGCCTTTCATCTGATATCAAAATCGATACTACTTCCGGGTAAATCAGGGGGGTCCCAAAGATGATCAGAACATGCCCCTTTAAACAGCTGTGAAAATGTAAGTAATTTCATTGGCTGATGCCCGGGTTCAATTCGTTTAATTGAACCCAGGCAGTACGCGCTGTGTATTGATGTTATTTTTAGGTTGAAGCGCTCGCGTCATACTGCGTTTTGCTACGTTCACGTGCGCCTGCCAACGTTGCGTCTCGTTGCGTATGATCGTTGCGTTCAACAGGTTGTTCGATTGTTGTCACTGGGTGGTGGCAGTCTTTTTTGTTGTAAAAAAAGCATCGCGAAATTGGGTTAAAGATGACCATAAATGATAAAGCTGTTTAAGAATGAGAATAAAGGTATGATTTTGGGAACCGGTACTCTCTTTACGATGAATTGAACCCAAGGCGATACCATTATTTTAAGTGGAAGAACAAGGCCGAAGGCCGAGTTCTTCCACTTAATTAATGGCACTTCCACTCTAATTAATGGCACAATCCACCATTTTTTTTTCAATATCGTTTCTCAATTGCTAGTATGTCTCAATTGCTAGTATGTCAACAAAAACATTACCGTTCTTCATGAAATGGACATTAGAGTGTTGGGGTCTGCAAATTCATGATAACATCCTTTTCAATATGGAATGAAGTCTAATCTGGTTGTAAAATCATTCAAGCGACAAAATTCTGATCCCACTGAGAAGCACGTTCTCACAATTATGCACTCCTTCAATGTGTTACAGCTTGTTCATTTACCTTCAAACTGATATTTTTTACATTTTGTTTTGGACATCTAATAATGTTTGGACAAAAATTGGCTTAATTCTGTCGGTAGCAGTTGTTGACACTCCCTGCGACTGGTGTGAAACTTATTATGGACCGTCTAAGAAGTGTTGAAAATGTTCTCGTATTTAATCAATTTTAGATCTGAACTCAAGATATTTTCTTGAGGTACAGCAGCAGGATATAATTTTTGATGATATTATGTAAAAAGAAATCATTTCAGTGAGTAATTTGCTGCACAGTGTGATTTTGCTGATTTCATCTTTCACTCCAGGGAGTAACTTGGAAGAGCCGTAATTGACCAATCAGGCGGCAGAATTCCAATTTGTGACATCACACCGACCGACAGAATTACATTACACCTTTAGCACAAGATACAAAGCTGAAAGTAGTGTCATTTGGCTCCGTTCCAATGTCGAAATCTCGGTAAGGGTACAAGCAACTACAAAACATAAATATACTGTTAAAGATAGAGCATACTAGTCATTTTAGACTCCTACCTCTATCCATATACGTGGCTCTGATCTTGATGGCTGTGAGGTTTGACAGTAAACGCTGGAAGTCAAATGTCGACGGCCGCTGTGCCCAGGTCAGCTCTTGCTCTTCTCGTAGCCTGTCGGGAAAAACAAGGGAGTATTTTGGTTAGGATGCAGGAGAGACAAAACATTTAACTGTTAAACACACCACTCGCAAACAAACTGTTTTTATTGCATTTGGTGTTTTTGCATCAGTGATTCTGTATTTTCCCAGATAATAGGCGCAATCTAAATCTATGAAATCGCACGCGATTAAGACACAGCGCATGATCTACGAACAAAACAAATCTCTTACACTGATACACAAAATACTGGTCGTATAAGTCAACATATACCAGGCATTCTTTGTGAGACTTGTGAGAGAGTTATTGATTACATTGTACTTCTAGGTTTATGGAGTATATTAACAATTAGTCAATACAACATGCAATTAAGTTGCTGGCGGTGTCATTGGCCTGCCTCCCATACACGTGTCGGTAGATTAAAAAATCTGGCTACACCACTGATAATAACTATGCTAATCCACACCCCTTGTGCTAGTCTATGGCATTTTGTGATTTGAATGGAAACTTAACCTTGTATTGTGATAAATCTAGCCATAACCTGCTCCTACTTTTAACATACTTTGTAAGCTTGAGGTCTCATTATTTGATTTATGCAGTTCTAAGCAGGGGTTTAAGCCAATTTTTTGTTGTAAATTTCATTTTGCAACATATCTCAAGAACTGTTCCACCTAATTCAACAAAACATAGCTACCTGAATGTATATCTCTTTGGGTATGTTCCTGGTGTAGGGTTGCCTTGTGCGTCCATCCGTGTGGAGACCGTTTGTCCATTTCCTTCCAGTATCAAATCATACCATGATAGTTCTACGTCATCGCTGCCGAGACGGAGCTGAAAGCTTAGCTCTTGACCGTAACTGGACAACTTGTCACCAAGGTATTCCGCTGAAAAAGTAAGTGATTACATTATCTTTAAATCTCAACAAAAAACATACTACTTTAAATAAAATATATAAAACATAATACAAAGGGCTGTTAATAGAACACAAATACTTTAAAGAAAATGCAAGGGGTACAGATCAAAATCAAGGTGGTCTTATTGTAAATATTGCAACTAGCTCATGAAATCATGAACTAAATTCCTGGCCAATATTATTAGGGACAGTGTTGGAATGTGCTGTATGGATTCTCCAACAATTGTCGGTGGGAGGAGGAATACTAAAGTGAAGAAATAAACAAAAAAAGTTGAATTATTTACGGCCAGGATTGTAGCAAGGACCAACCATCATTCACAGATATTAAATATTCAAAAGATATCCGCTGTATCATATGGCAAATTACTACATTCAAGTCATGCACAATTTAAGTAACACAACTAGCAAAACTCATTGAAGGCCTTAAGATTACAGCTTAAACCTAAAGCCTTCCATAAACTTTGAAATTTATAATGTGGGAAGAAATACAGGCTCATCTTTAAAGACAATTACCATACACTGGAAAAATCCTTTTGAAAACTTCTAAGTAATGACTGACATACCTGGAGCAACAAAGTACTCAGTCTTATCAGAGAACGCCACACCTACATCGCTACGTAATGCGTTAGGAACCAGAAGTCCTTTTTCGCCATATCGTCCTTCTGCCTTCCAGCCCTCCTCACCTGTAATAAATGTAGGACACAAATATAGCTATAGGAATTTCTGTATTATGACAAGGTTGGACACCAATATTTTTTTTAATAATTATACATGTGCATCTGTATTATAACATCATATGTTTATAACTCCAGCCCACAGCTCTTGGTTGCTATGGACAACAAGTGACTGTCCACATAGCTCCTGGTTGCTACAGACAGCCACTGACTGCCTAAAATGTAACTATGTTTCTCTGGCTATTAACAGTTAGTTTCTAAAAACAATCCCCTTGGTGGTGGTGTAAATTTGTAGAAATTGGTTAACTTGATTAGTGTATATAGATAACCTTTGCACTGAAATAGGTTGAGACATCTCAGGGCAGCTTACCCAAAGATTATTGCTATCAACTTTGCTTGATACTGAAGTCAGACTTTTGAAATGAGAGCACTTTATGGTTTCCCAACCAAAATTGACAATGACCTCATTTGACCCCAAGATGACCTTTGACCCACACTTTGTCAATTCATCTCAAGTTCCCCTATCCAAAAGATCAGTACTGTTACCAAATTTGCTTGATACTGAACTCTGACTTTTCATTTGAGAACTCTTTACAGTTTACCACCATAATGGATTCTTGGCACCAAGTTCTGTTGATACTTAAATTTGACTTTTCAAATGAAAGCTTTGACATAAAACTTGAACCAAAATTAACATATTATACACACCCAGAAGGAATACATGCCATTACAATATCCTCCTTTTCTTGGCTTTGGCCAAGAGGATAAAACCACAAACTGCAAATCAATGATTTGTAAGGTTTGCTCAAGTTCCAAAAGGAAAGGGTGCTCTATAGAGATATGACCCTCTTTTTCAGGTGGTTGCTGCTGCCCAGCAAGCTTCAGCTGTCCAGCTTGCACTTTACCCTAAAAGCTTAAGAACATTTTCATACTTAATTGATGTTAACTTTGACTAAAATTCAGCTGCGCTATTTCTGGGGAATCAATGCCTCACAAATTAAATTTGCATTTTTGAAGCCCCTACTCTTCAGAGCAGGGGTAGCGCTAACCTGCGTTTTGTGCTCCCGGACCACCATTTTAACATCTTGGACCCCTGAAATTCAATAACCTATGTACTAAAGAGTCAGTGGACTCCTTATTGAACCCCCAATTTCAGAGATTTGGGCATCCTGGCACTACACCTGCTTCAGGGAGTATCAATCCCAAGATCTTGCTTTTAAAAACCTGCAAATACCATAAGTACCAACCATCATCATCATCATCAGCTGTGTCTGTCCACTGAAGGACAAAGCCACATTTGAGCCATTCTTCGGGAAGTCACACATGTGACCGAACTTTATTTGCCTCCCATGACAAAACAACCAATCTAGCGAAAGTGGAAACATTATTTCTGGTTAGGTTTGGACAAAATCTAACCAAAAATAATGTTTCCACTTTCGCTAGATTATTTGTTTTGTCATGGGAGGCAAGTAAACTTTGGTTACATGTGTGACATCCCGAAGAATGGCCCAAATATGGCTTTGTCCTTCAGAATGGTCCGTTTCCATACTGGAGTCTGGATACTTACCATCTCTAAATTTGTTTTCTACATAATTGAGTGCATAGCCTGGTGCAGAGGTACACACAGAGGAATGTCCATAACAGAAGCATGCCATGCAGCCAAACTCATCATCAGCTTGAAGGTTGAAGTAACCTGGCTTACACCTGCATGGGAGGAAGAAAACAAAAAAAAACACCCATCTAGTAATAATCAATAATTTATAATAATTGTATTTTTAACGCGCTACATATCCACGTAAACATTGATCAAGGCGCTGTGCGGCATGCCATGAAAGGCGCTCAGCACATCAGAGAAACCATGATACCAGAACAGATTTATGCCAAGAAGCTCGATTTTAGAAGCAGGAGGAACCGGAGTACCCGGAGAAAACCTGCGGGAACGAGTATGGATCGAAAACCAAATTCACATAAAGCCACCGAGAAATAGCCCTGCGGGGAATCGAGAACGAGACCTCATTGGTGAAAGTGCGAGGAAAGATAAGCTGCGCCAACTCGTTCCCCCGTTAGTACAGTATCTCTGATTGGCTAATTTACATGCATGATATAATATAATTTCTGAGTGGCCTATCAATATAGACCTTCTATACTGTGAGGGCACATGTGGTGCAGTGGATCAGCGCTCACCTCATAAGCATAAGGTTGTGGTTTCGAGCCCTGCTGTCGCCAATGTGTTGTGCACTTGGGCAAGGCACTTTACCTCGCTTGCCTCTCTTCACCCAGGAGTATAAATGGGTACCGGCAAATGCTGGGAATGCAAAACAGACTTGCCCGTGCGGGAGGAGTGTCGAACCCCCCACAGCAACATTATATGAGGGAGTCTGGCCCAAACACCAATGACTGAGAGATGGGCACTCCGCCTGCGGGCGCACCATTATAAACCTTTAAGTACCTTTTGGTAGAGTCAAGGGTTAACAATGCATCCATGTAAGGGAATTTTTTTTTTTTTTAATTAGACCATGATCAGGTCACACACCTATGGAAGAAGTGTGAATTGAGTCTCACCAAAAACACTTCAGTTGGTCTTTGATGATAGAATCTGATAATTTCCCACATAAATTATTCACTTTCAAAACAATTGCAGGCTGCATTTGGGTAAGATAACATAGGGGTTCACAAGGTAATCCTAGCAATGCTAGCATGAGCACATTTCACTGGTGTTGGGGCTACTCCAGAGGGTGTTTTGAGTCAATCCCACAATGCACCAGTTTTGGGAAATTTCACCTCAATAGGGTCATGTGATCACATAAAAATCCTATTCTTAACACATAAAAACCCTGACTTTAATGCTCATTTTAGCCCACAAAGCGTTAGTACTTAGGAAATTTTTTGATTGATTATGAAATGTCTTGTGGTTCTTAAACTTTTGGAACACTTTTATCCCTCAGTACTGACATGTGTTTAGTACAGTACGTCATAGGCACATTGCTATGCATCATGGGATTGATTCAAAACACCCTCTGGGGCTACTCATTCAGTACTTTGGCATAGTACAGGGTGTCCCAAAAGGCATAGCAATGCTTCATATCTTAAAATGGTGCTGGAACTTTTGAGACACCCTAATCTTTGTTTTATACAAGGTGGCAGCAAGTTTTTATCAACACTGGGAAGGATGAATGTAACAGAGGAGTTACTACTGTAGTCCCAATTCCTGAAAATCCAAAATTTGAACCGACGGGAAGGTCAAATTTTAGTGTAGCATCCATTGAAGCACCGGGATGCGTATTTTCTTACGAAATTTTAGGGTACAAGACACTCGCTATAAAATAAATTGGTACTTAAAACTTGGGGTTTTGATACAGTTTTATCTTTATCATTAAAACTTTGATCTCAGAAATTGAATTTTTTTATTTATGGCCAAATATCTGGAAATTTCCTGAAAAGTTACATCCCTGATGAAGTGAAGTTGTGTCACTGCAATTAATATTCACCACCTCTTCTTGATCAACTTTTTCTGGACACACTGTAGTGACTGACTCATCCAATAAGACGCAGGTGTTTCATCTGCGAGTATTTGTGTTTACACCAAAGCAATACTTATTAAATATCTCGCACGGTTTCCCTTCACCTACATTGTCTGGAGATTTAATTGGTTGGATTTGGGTTACTAATTACTTAGCGACATTTACACCATGTGCGCAAGGGTAACAGTGATCATCCATAGATGGTAGATAATAGTTAATGGTGCAAATTTGGTTTTCACGGTGGAGCTAGAGTAGTTTAGTGTACTTCAAGGACAAGGTTTTCAAATGAATGTATGCAGTGGCATAACCAGCTTTTTTCAGGGGGGAAAGGGGGCATGTATTTTTTTTTTGGCACTGGCAAGCATATATTAAAGGTGCATTTCGTGATTCCAGCACCTTCTGTTTTATTCATTGATCACAAGATATCCTTGAGAAAAGCTTATTTTCAAAATTTGAGGTGATCCCAATCTTGCGGTTTTGTGTTATGAGCAATTACTCATTTCCCACGGTCCCATAGGCTACTGTGCTGTAATTTGTCCGTTTACGGACAGAAAATACAAAATTGCGAATTTCTTACAGATGCGACCGAATTTGCACGTAAGATTGGGTACACGTGGATTACTAAGGCTAACGGTTCAGATGATATAAAAATCTCAACATTTTTTAGGTAAGTTGGGGGGACGAGGCTGTGGATCACGAAATGCCCCTTTAAAGTTTGTTAGTACAGTATACGTCTACATTGTTTTCACTGTAAATTGGTGCATGTGCAGAAAATTACTAATTCCACAGGGGGCAGGAGGGGAGAAAGATTCCCCACAAGTGGGGGGCAGCTTCTCCCTTCCCCCCTCTGGTTATGCCACTGGATGTATGTTTCATCATCTTATGATTTAGCAAGAATGAGTTTTTTAACCTTTATCAGGAGATAGGAAATTTTGACACTATAAACGAGAGGACACAGAAGTCCGCGCATATTACTAATTTTTGTAACATTTGACAAAATGCAAAGTGAAACCCAATTTTCATGAGTATGCCTTTTTGCTTTGGGCTGGGAGCCCATGGAATTCTCAGATTTGGGGCAATTTAAGGAGAAACAAGGTGTTATCTAAGCCTTCCCACCAACCACTGTGGTGTTCATACACTGTGCACCCTCTTTATATAGTCAAGACAATCTCTATTAAGTTGAATTCCACTTTCTTTTGATTTGAGACAATAAGATTATGGCACACCCTCAACCACCCACAAATGCCAACTTCCAAAATCGTAACAAATTGCGATCTGTTAACATGTCAATTAACTAAACTCAGGATTTATAAACGAGCCGTCCCAAAAGAGAAGCGACAAAAATAAATTCCTCGGAGGATAGGACATTGCATTCTTGGAGAGTGAGGTTTACACTACGGTATAAATCTAACATCTCGGCTTTGATAGGCCTGGTGATATATCAACGTCTGTCAGCAAGTCTATTTATACAAGAGCCTAGCCCCTTTTCACCAAGGCATATGTGATATATACATCTGAGAATCATTGGTTAATAGTTGGTAGTGGGTGACAGGGCATGATGGTATTCAGTTGCTCGAAGCCTAGTGTGGTGCATGTGTGTGCACACACAGTAATGTGTGTAGACTGTACTTTATAATTAAAGGTGCATTTCATCATCCCAGCATCTTCATTTTGTTTATGTTCCACTACATATCAATGAGAAAAGTTTAATCCCAAACTTATAGTTGATTCTGATGATAAGTTTTGATATTATAAGTAAATTTGTGTCACAGAGTTCCATAGGCCAAGTGCTGTATTTTTGTCCGCTTACGGACACAAAATAAAAAATTACGAATTATTCCAGAGTAGATCAAAATTTGCACGCAAGATTAAATACACAATACTATACTTAGCCAAACGGTTCACATGATTATATGATCACGTATGATATAAAAATCTCAATTTGTTTGAGCTAATTTTGGGGACAAGGTTGTGGATCACAAAATGCTCCTTTAAATTATTCCAGAGTAGATCAAAATTTGCACGCAAGATTAAATACACAATACTATACTTAGCCAAACGGTTCACATGATTATATGATCACGTATGATATAAAAATCTCAATTTGTTTGAGCTAATTTTGGGGACAAGGTTGTGGATCACAAAATGCTCCTTTAATTTCCAAAGTCTGAGATTTATAATCGAATAATAAAGTATTATAATGGCACTATGAACCATGCAATAATTCTTGCTATTCGTTGGCATGAGAAAAATTATTGTCATGTAAAGCATTATCTGCTTATGTGGGTGCAATAGTAAGTCTAAATCTTGTATTTTGTATACTACAGTGGGTTTAGAATTCCCTGCAATTCTTTCACTGCACAAAACTTTCTTTTACTTGCACCTTCAACTAGGTCAAACAGAGCACCTCTATAAAAATACCACTAACATTTTTGGTTTTAAATTTATGACTCTGCAGCCCATTAACGATGATCAGGTAGACAAGAAACATGATTTCACCAAGAAATGAGTCAACTTAGTTTTGCCTAATGACAATCATGATCTATTGGGTTATGTAGGGTTATTTTAAGGACACTTCATAAATTGTATTTATTTCCTGCCATAAATCTTTCCCAACATTTATCATGATACAATTTTCTAAACTGATCAACTCTACCAATATACCTATAGTCTAAGCTTACAGATGGTTGGTAGACAGCCAAGATGCTACATAATCAGCACTTCTACCAAATTATTGTTGTAACCTTAACCAAAATTAGGGGTTCATTCATAGTATTTTGCAATTGAATGCTTGTTTATGCCCAAAAATACTATGAATGAACCCTGTTCATGTATACCATACTTTTTACTAACTATTACTACAAAATTAATTACATATCAAATTCAGTCTGAAATTGCATGGATTTTTGACCACTTTCGGCGTTCGTCACGGCAGCCATGTATAAACGGTTGTTTATAAATGGTCATGTGATGCATATTGACCAATCGCGTACGCCAATACATACGAGGTATACATGAACTGTATGTAAAAATTATAGGTGTTCAACTTTGGGAACTTTATTTGATTATTCGCACCACTCTTCTGGAGCATTACCCAACATTCTTTTTTTAATACAAAACAAGAAAGATAAAAAAAATAAAACCTTTTTATAAAAAGTTTTCAAGTTATATCTCCATAACTAATAAATTAGAGATAGTAACAACTATACCTTTTTTAATCCCCATGACCAAATAAAAAATTTGGTAACTGTATATTTTTCAATAAAATTTGACTACTTTTTACTCTTTCACCCTTGCATGATTTTTGCGACCTTTAACTCACTTAAGCCATCTATTTTTTGGAATGCAGCATGCATGTCATAGTGTTAGGAACCCCTGGTATCAGTGCTTCTTTTCCCCTCCCCTGGCAAGATCCTGATCAGCCCCATAATATGAAATGAAGCATAAGGCAGTTATTTGTGGATGCTCATTATGTTACTATAGTTGGAGTAATAATTTCTTGGCCAAGTTACTAGGTACGCCTGCTTCCCCGCCAAAACGGCGCACCACTAGGTTGCACGTAGACGCAGTTCACGCAACAAGCAACACGCGCGTACGCCATGGCCTAGCCCCCGGCCCTGCTGGTTGTGCCACTGTTTGATGATGACTGAAATCCACTTTTCTTTAGTGTACATGCAATCTTACTTACCTTTCACAGTTACGGCCTTCAACATTAGTTTTACAATCACATTCCCCTGTGAATGAGTCGCATCTTGGCTCATTATTGATGCTGCCATCGGGGGTACACTGGCAGCTCCTGTAAACAACAAAGAACAAATTTGGTAAAAGCAATATAAATTATTTATAGTTTCTGGAACTGAAAGCCAATATCAATTTGTTTCGCCTATGATTATCCTAGACGTTAAATTTGCTTGTTGACTGGTTTTACCAGCTTGGCTTGATGCAGCTCTGCCAGTTCCGCCATAATCGTCTTTTGTTCCGAGTATTTTGTTGCATTTGTATGTTATTTTTTGTTGTTATTTTTATGATTATGTAGATATTATGTAGATATTATGGAAATAAAGAGTCTTATCATAATAACTGAGACTTACAAACAGCTGTGTACGGGTCTCCTCTTTCTATTGATACAAAAAAGTACTAACAATCCTCCATTTGATGTTATAATCCCAGCAAAGCTCTAATTTCCCACTATTTGCTTCAAATCGGCTAATTTTCTGTTTTAGCCTAACATCTTACAAATATTGCCAGATTTTTTCTGTATAAGAAAGGAATTAGCAATTCCAACTTAAGTGGGGTTTTAGTAACCCTTGCCTTAGATAGAAGGTCAAAAAGCCCTTCTAGCCAGACTTAACTATACCACTTAGATTGACAGTATAGTGGTTATTTTCTGAAACCCCAAAGCCCAAAGGGAAGGGGGATAACAATAACATATCATCAAGTGTGATACATGAGAACACTTACCGGCAGCCTGTAACATCAAAATCGTAGAAATTTGGAAGACACTGGTTGCACTTATCTCCACCAACCCCAACTTGGTAGTGGAACAAAGACCTCTGCTATCGCACTGCTGGTTCAATGAACCTAAAGAAATGGTGGAGTGGTCAAACAGGATTTGACAGAAAAGGCACAAACGTTGCAAATAAGTTAACTTGTGCGGTCAATGATTGCAGTATTGTGGTAGAGACTGCAGTTGGGGAACCACAGTCCAATGCCGAGTGCGTGAAGTATGAAGTCTGCACCTTTTACTCTTAGGTGGTGTTTAAGTTCAGGGAAATTAGTCAATGGCCAGTGGTAGTTTTTTCATGTTTTTGGATTAAAAACATGTTTCTTTCCATATATTTTAACAGAATCGTAGTTATTTATTTTTCTCATATTGTGTTCATTTACTTTTACTATGTACGCATTTTTGACCCCCAACAAACAATCACCTTGGCTCTTGTGCCCACATGCAAAGGCGGGTATTTCGCGTATACGCAATACGATCTGTGCTATTCGGCGCCCGCGATGTAATGAGCGCATCAGAGAAAACGCCTTGATGCATCATTCGATATGACAGCATACCCATGGTATGTATTGCACATTGTTAAAATGTTGGCCCACGTGAGTGTAATGGCCTTTAATTCCCTTGCGCCTAGAAAGTGTTGAATTTGATCATAAGTATCATATGACGTAATTGGACATGGTGCAGAAAGTTAGATGTGAGATAAGAGATGAAACGCTTGTGTTTGGAATAAGGCTATATTTGTAGCGAAACGGAACAACATTTAGACAAAAATGGATTTTTCTGCGTGTTCACTTTCGCGATAATTCGTGCTTTTCGGTTCCCAGTTAGCTCGAAATCCATAACAACAACAGGTAAGAAATAAAATGCATCGTATAGATATATCAAAATCTCGGGTCGGTATTTTAGTTGTCATTTGCGTTTATTTAAAATCGATTTGATTTTATGTAACCTTTGAACAATCTTGGTTGTCCAAAATTGAAAAAACACGGGATATTTCCTTTTGGTCAAATAATTGATAAATAGTGCAGATTGAAAAAAAGGGGAAATACGACCTAGACCTATGACTCTGGATACAAAAACGAACAAGGGCCACATTTCTAACATTTCTATATTTTTTTTATAGGGACCAAAAAAATGAGTGAAAATCACCACTTTTATGATTTTCCCTCAAAAAAAAATCGTATTTTGGGGAAAAATATGCTCATATTTTGGATTCCTTGAGTCATGTCCGTCTCAACTATGTATATTTTATATATGTTGGACAACAATTAAGAAGATACGGCAAAAAACAGTCCCTTTGAATACCTGACTTAACAGCCACCTTAAAGTGCTTGTCCGATGTCTATTGGTGTTCCTTACTTGTTATGAGGAGCCGGGCACTGGCACAGAGCCCATTCAGTACCATGGGAAACAAACTTGATGGTTTATGTAGAAGCAATAATGCCATATTGCAGCCCTATTCAATACGTGTATATTGATGGTCAACCAGTAAAACTATGTTTTGTTTTATCTGGGAATGAAAGCTTTA
>JAMKCH010037140.1:0-17688 GCA_023653785.1 Ophioderma brevispina
ACAGTTAAGAATACACATGGACTAGCTGGCGTACAGCTAAGAGTACACGTGGACTAGCTGCAGTATGGCTAAGAGTACACATGGACAAGCTGCAGTATGGCTAAGAGTACACATGGACTAGCTGCATTACAGCTAAGAGTACACATGGACTAGCTGGCGTACAGCTAAGAGTACACATGGACAAGCTGCAGTATGGCTAAGAGTACACATGGACGAGCTGCAGTACAGTTAAGAATACACATGGACTAGCTGGAGTACAGCTAAGAGTACACATGGACGAGCTGCAGTATGGCTAAGAGTACACATGGACTAGCTGCAGTACAGTTAAGAATACACATGGACTAGCTGGCGTACAGCTAAGAGTACACATGGACGAGCTGCAGTATGGCTAAGAGTACACATGGACTAGCTGCAGTACAGTTAAGAATACACATGGACTAGCTGGCGTACAGCTAAGAGTACACATGGACGAGCTGCAGTATGGCTAAGAGTACACATGGACTAGCTGCAGTACAGTTAAGAATACACATGGACTAGCTGGCGTACAGCTAAGAGTACACATGGACGAGCTGCAGTATGGCTAAGAGTACACATGGACTAGCTGCATTACAGCTAAGAGTACACATGGACTAGCTGCAGTACAGTTAAGAATACACATGGACTAGCTGGAGTACAGCTAGAGTACACATGGACGAGCTGCAGTATGGCTAAGAGTACACATGGACAAGCTGCAGTACAGTTAAGAATACACATGGACTAGCTGGAGTACAGCTAAGAGTACACATGGACAAGCTGCAGTACAGTTAAGAATACACATGGACTAGCTGGCGTACAGCTAAGAGTACACATGGACTAGCTGCAGTACAGTTAAGAATACACATGGACTAGCTGGAGTACAGCTAAGAGTACACATGGACAAGCTGCAGTACAGTTAAGAATACACATGGACTAGCTGGAGTACAGCTAAGAGTACACATGGACGAGCTGCAGTACAGTTAAGAATACACATGGACTAGCTGGCGTACAGCTAAGAGTACACATGGACTAGCTGGAGTACAGCTAGAGTACACATGGACTAGCTGGAGTACAGCTAAGAGTACACATGGACAAGCTGCAGTATGGCTAAGAGTACACATGGACTAGCTGCAGTACAGTTAAGAATACACATGGACTAGCTGGAGTACAGCTAAGAGTACACATGGACAAGCTGCAGTACAGTTAAGAATACACATGGACTAGCTGCAAGAGTACACCTTAACTAGCTGCAGATACTTTATGTTGATGGCATGATGGTAAAACCTCATCTGAAATTGCCCGATAACTCCACCCTTGTCTTTAAGACGCCCCTTTTCAAACGAGTTGAGATTACACAGATTTTTTTGATGCAGAATGCCCCGTTTTTATTTTAGACTTCAACAGTCATTTCTTCATGGTCACTCAGCAACTGTGCATCATCTTTTCAGACCTTTTTTAGTCTCTTTATGCGGTGTAATACTTCCTTGAACTCAGAACCCATTTAGTTAACAGTTGTGTTGTGTGTAATTAATCTTTAGGTCATTGTAAGTGATATAACGTGGATTTCGCAGATATCTCAGAACTGTCTGCGGCAAATGGCGTGGAACAAAAAAAAATATTTGAGAATTTTATGATGAACAGGCATTCGCATTGTTCTCCTTTTTTAGACAGGCTCTATAGATATAGACCTAAAGGCCTACACTTATAAATTTAAAAAGCGCCAACCTCTCAGCCAAGTACAATATTAGTCGCATAAGTTCCCACCTATTCCCCCTACTTGTACGCACAAGCTGACGCACGCACGCCACGCACGTACACACACAAACTTCTTGACCGCAAAATCCGACATACACTTCCATAACCGCAACACATTACGTTATTTCAATGCAAAATAAATAAATAGAATAAACAAATAAATAGTTAAAAGGCATTCATTTGTTTTAATTATCCCTTAGTTGACGATACGATTTGACCTTTAAAATCGTCCTCTTTTCACTGCCGTTCACTGCCGTATCACTACTCTTTTGTAGCGTAAGAAAACAGGAATCAAAGGTTGAGGTGTAGAGGGGAATTGCGTGAACTTTTCGCGTGAACTTTTCTGTTTAAGTGCGTGGTTATGTGACCAAACCCACTCTGATAAGGCCCCATAAAAAATATTTTTGATTCACGTCCCCGCCCGCATGGAATTTAGGTACCGCATCAATTTAAAAACAAATAATTTTCTCAAGAGTGAATTCTTATCCTCATCATTTATGACCAAGAAACATTTCCTTATCAATCAATCACTCTGTGACCAAAGTTTTATTGGACGGATTGCGCAGCAAAATCCGTCTTATGAAATGGCAATGTCTGGATGGATGTGTGTGTGTATGTGTGTCTGGATACAAAAAAGGTAAACATTTTGCCATAACTTTTTTTCCAGATGAGCTAGTGTAGCCAAACTTAGGTATATTGTAGGAGGGGACAAACCCCTACTAACCAAGTAATTCAATTCCCCCAGGGTCCTCCCTCGGGTCTGACAGGGGGTGGGGAAAGGTCAAAAAAGTAAACTTCACAAAACACGTACCCATTGTTACTAGAACGTATCTTCCCCCCCCCAAAAAAAAAAAGGTCAAAAAGAACCTCCCGAGGTTCATAAAACAAAATTCACAATGACTATTTGTAAGAAGATTGACTTGACCAAGATGTAATTTCAAAACAATTATTTTAATACATAAATGAAATCTAATCACTCACGAAATGTAAACAATATTACAATGCACAAAATTAGTATATTTCTTACCTATTTAAAAAAATCAATTAACACACACCCCATCTCATAATATACAGTTCTCAAGTTTCTTGTTGGGTGCGCACAGTCTCTGTAAATCATGTCACATATAAATCTGGCGACACAACTCTTGCTGGCACAGTTCATCAGTAGCTTCCGCGAAATCGCCAAATCTTGGTCCTAGACGGCCGATTAATTTGTAAACTCGTAGACTTGAAGACTATGGAAGTATAACTGCAGCTTGGCGTAACAATAGTCCACAGGTACTCCAGTGCGTTAAAGGTGAACTCTTGGTAGAGGTAGCACTGGTATAAAAAGAGACAATCCTGCTGGTATTCTAATGTTAACCTTTGTTTTTCCAAAGGCACCAAATTTGAGCAGCTCTGACAATTCTAGCAACTTTCTAGAATTATATAAAATAACATAACATTTTATAAAATCAAATGTTATGAAAGTTCTCCGCCTTCTGTTTGCGAGGTCTACACTCGCTGAAATCTCTTGTCAACTGGCAAAGAAGAATGACTTGCAACAAAATTTGTCCTTAGCAAAATTTCCCATGATGCAACAAACAAGCGAAGACAAGTCGAAATTTCACAATCTTTTCAGTTCGCTGAAACATGTTTAAAGGAAGTTCACATCCTGTGCTCGAAGTGTTTTGACATAGCAATTACACAAAGTCTATTGTTCATCAACAGGTGTGCAATCTTGCTTCCTATAGATAAACAAAGAACCTCTATGCAGTTCTTAGAATGAAGATGATAAGACAATGTGCTCCAATTGTCCTCACTGCGGACATATTCTGACATGTTCTTACTCAGGAAGTTCTCACAATCTAGTCCATTTAGAACTAGGTCAATCAGATAAGTCATGCTTATTGCACAACACATTGCAAGTTTCATATTTTCCAGTTCTCACTCATAATTTATATGATTAAATTTAACATGATTAATTAATATAATACAAAATAATAATATGATATTCAGGAGTCTGTCACAAGCACCCTTGACCTGCAAGCAGGGTACTGGCAGATAGAGGTCAAACCAGAAGATAGACCTAACACAGCTTTCATAAGCAGGAGCGGGTTATACGAATACATAACTATGCCTTTTGGCCTATGTAACGTTTTTTTTTTTTTTTTTTTTTTAAACACACACCATCTCATAAATTATACAGTTCTCAAAGTTCTTGTTGGGTGCGCACCAGTCTCTGTAGAATCAGGTCCACATATAAATAGTTAAAAGGCATTCATTTGTTTTAATTATCCCTTAGTTGACGATACGATTTGACCTTTAAAATCGTCCTCTTTTCACTGCCGTTCACTGCCGTATCACTACTCTTTTGTAGCGTAAGAAAACAGGAATCAAAGGTTGAGGTGTAGAGGGGAATTGCGTGAACTTTTCGCGTGAACTTTTCTGTTTAAGTGCGTGGTTATGTGACCAAACCCACTCTGATAAGGCCCCATAAAAAATATTTTTGATTCACGTCCCCGCCCGCATGGAATTTAGGTACCGCATCAATTTAAAAACAAATAATTTTCTCAAGAGTGAATTCTTATCCTCATCATTTATTAACCAAGAAACCTTTCCTTAGCAATCATCACTCTAGTGACCAAAGTGTATATTGACGGATTGCGCAGCAAAATCCGTCTTATGAAATGGCAATGTCTGGATGGATGTGTGTGTGTATGTGTGTCTGGATACAAAAAAGGTAAACATTTTGCCATAACTTTTTTTTCCAGATGAGCTAGTGTAGCCAAACTTAGGTATATTGTAGGAGGGGACAAACCCCTACTAACCAAGTAATTCATTCCCCAGGATCCTCCCCTGGGTCTGACAGGGGGTGGGGAAATGTCAAAAAAGGTAAACATTTCACAAAAAAGGTAACCATTGTTACGAGACGTACTCAAGGTCAGAAAAGTAACCTCCCAAGGTTCATAAAACAAAATTCACAATGACTATTTGTAAGAAGATTGACTTGACCAAGATGTAATTTCAAAACAATTATTTTAATACATAAATGAAATCTAATCAATCACGAAATGTACACAATATTAACAATGCACAAAATTATTATATTTCTTACCTATTTAAAAAAAAATCAAATTAAACACACACCATCTCATAAATTATACAATTCTCAAAGTTCTTTTTGGGTGCGCACCAGTCTCTGTAGAATCAGGTCCACATATAAATCTTGGCGACACAATTCTTGCTGGCACAGTTCAGTAGCTTCCGCGAAATTGCAAAAGTCCTTTTGGTCTAGACCGGCCGATTAATTTGTAAACTCGTAGACTTGAAGAACTACTGGAAGTATAACTGCAGCTTGGCGTAACAATAGTCCACAGGTACTCAGTGCGTTAAAGGTGAACTCTTGGTAGAGGTAGCACTGGTATAAAAAGAGACAATCCTGCTGGTATTCTAATGTTAACCTTTGTTTTTCCAAAGGCACCAAATTTTGAGCAGCTCTGACAATTCTAGCAACTTTCTAGAATTATATAAAATAACATAACATTTTATAAAATCAAATGTTATGAAAGTTCTCCGCCTTCTGTTTGCGAGGTCTACACTCGCTGAAATCTCTTGTCAACTGGCAAAGAAGAATGACTTGCAACAAAATTTGTCCTTAGCAAAATTTCCCATGATGCAACAAACAAGCGAAGACAAGTCGAAATTTCACAATCTTTTCAGTTCGCTGAAACATGTTTAAAGGAAGTTCACATCCTGTGCTCGAAGTGTTTTGACATAGCAATTACACAAAGTCTATTGTTCATCAACAGGTGTGCAATCTTGCTTCCTATAGATAAACAAAGAACCTCTATGCAGTTCTTAGAATGAAGATGATAAGACAATGTGCTCCAATTGTCCTCACTGCGGACATATTCTGACATGTTCTTACTCAGGAAGTTCTCACAATCTAGTCCATTTAGAACTAGGTCAATCAGATAAGTCATGCTTATTGCACAACACATTGCAAGTTTCATATTTTCCAGTTCTCACTCATAATTTATATGATTAAATTTAACATGATTAATTAATATAATACAAAATAATAATATGATATTCAGGAGTCTGTCACAAGCACCCTTGACCTGCAAGCAGGGTACTGGCAGATAGAGGTCAAACCAGAAGATAGACCTAACACAGCTTTCATAAGCAGGAGCGGGTTATACGAATACATAACTATGCCTTTTGGCCTATGTAACGTTTTTTTTTTTTTTTTTTTTTTAAACACACACCATCTCATAAATTATACAGTTCTCAAAGTTCTTGTTGGGTGCGCACCAGTCTCTGTAGAATCAGGTCCACATATAAATCTTGGCGACACAATTCTTGCTGGCACAGTTCAGTAGCTTCCGCGAAATCGCAAAAGTCCTTTTGGTCTAGACCGGCCGATTAATTTGTAAACTCGTAGACTTGAAGAACTACTGGAAGTATAACTGCAGCTTGGCGTAACAATAGTCCACAGGTACTCAGTACATTAAAGGTGAACTCTTGGTAGAGGTAGCACTGGTATAAAAAGAGACACAATCCTGCTGGTATTCTAATGTTAACCTTTGTTTTTCCAAAGGCACCAAATTTTGAGCAGCTCTGACAATTCTAGCAACTTTCCAGAATTGTATAAAATATAATAACATTTTATAAAATCAAATGTTATGCAAAGTTCTCCGCCTTCTGTTTGAGAGGTCTACACTCGCTGAAATTTCTTGTCAACTGGCAAAGAAGAATGACTTGCAACAAAATTTGTCCTTAGCAAAATTTCCCATGATGCAACAAACAAGCGAAGACAAGTCGAAATTTCACAATCTTTTCAGTTCGCTGAAACATGTTTAAAGGAAGTTCACATCCTGTGCTCGAAGTGTTTTGACATAGCAATTACACAAAGTCTATTCATCAACAGGTGTGCAATCTTGCTTCCTATAGATAAACAAAGAACCTCTATGTAGTTCTTAGAATGAAGATGATAAGACACTGTGCTCCAATTGTCCTCTAACTGCGGACATATTCTGACATGTTCTTACTCAGGAAGTTCTCACAATCTAGTCCATTTAGAACTAGGTCAATCAGATAAGTCATGCTTATTGCACAACACATTGCAAGTTTCATATTTTCCAGTTCTCCTCACTCATAATTTATATGATTAAATTTAACATGATTAATTAATATAATACAGAAAAATAATATAATATTCAGGAGTCTGTCACACCATTTTGCCATAACTTTTTTTTCCAGATGAGCTAGAGTAGCCAAACTTAGGTATATTGTAGGAGGGGACAAACCCCTACTAACCATGTAATTCATTCCCCCAGGGTCCTCCCCTGGGTCTGACAGGGGGTGGGGAAATGTCAAAAAAGGTCAACATTTCACAAAAAAGGTAAACATTTGCCACATTTTGCCATGTCTTTTTTTCTAGATGAGCTAGAGTAGCCAAACTTAGGTATATTGTAGGAGGACACAAGCTCCTACTAACCATATCACTCATTCCCCCGGGGTCCTCCCCTGGGTCTGACGGGGGTGGAGAACTGTCAAAAAGTCAACATTTCCCAAAAAAGGTCAACATTTTGCCATAACTTTTTTCCAGATGAGTTAGAGTAGCCAAACTCAATATAATTTTAGTCTTTAGACCTATGCCTCTGATAAGCTCCTAGGCGACCACCTAACTGCCCGATATGGAGTTTTGTTGAGGTTTGGGTCCAACAGTTTACTTAGCTTCAAGTGCCTTCCAATCAGGCAGACTGGCTTACGGACTTTTTTGTCTCCACCTTCTTGCGTCAAGTATCTAGACTAAAAGTTTATAGACCTATGCCTTTCTGATAAGCTCCTAGGCGACCACCTAACTGCCCGATATGGAGTTTTGTTGAGGTTTGGGCAAATTAAGTTCTGACACAATTTGGCAAAAGTTCAGTCACAATAGGCAGAGTGTCACAGTTGGTAGATTAAACATAATTTGGAGCTCACAAAAACAAATAATATGGTTCAGGTCTCATTATCAGAATCTTCCTCCAGTTCCTGGTTTCTGAAGTTTGTGTTAACACAGTCTTCATCAGCTTCACAGTTATATGCGTCTGTGCACGTGAGGTTATTTTGCCTACATGTGCATCTCCTGGAACATTTGCTGACGTCACAACCACACTTAACCAGCTCAACTACAGATGCTGGTGCAGTTGGTACTTCAGACAGGACTGGGACTAGAATGTCATCTGTAGCCCGTGACCAACACATCTTGCAAGGGTCTGGAACAGCTGGGTCTTGCACAAGGTCTTGGTTCCAAATAAATGCTTGCATATGAGCTCTAAGAATATGCTGGTGCCACGCACCAGATGTAGGTGGGATGTTCTCTATGCCCTGACTGGCAGTCTGACTCTTGAAACGCTTCCACCTAAGCTCTCCTGCAGTTTTATTCCAGTCCGATTTGGTACTCATCAGGCGGCGCAGGAACTTTCACACCCCGAAATTACACAAGCAGATGGCGTTGCGTCACATCCAAGCTGTGCTAGGGCTTCAAGTATTTCTGGTGTGGTTTCGGTGAAAACTTTGAAAGCAGTCTTCTTACCATTGCCTCGTATATGCCCACATGTATCGAAATATGGTAGGCAATGAAATGCAGGGAGTGCTGCAACTTTTTCTGGACCAAGGCTGTCATAAATCGGTTGAAGCATCACTTTTCCTGCGGCGATCACCAATTCCCATTAGCATAGCCGTCTGCGTCCAAGGAATTGGCAGTTACGCACAAAGCCAGAACCAACACATCTGTGTCTTAATTGTGTCAGTATAAGGACACTATGTCCTGCTGCACAGATCTCTGCTGCATGTAACATCAGGAGGGTGTCAGCCTCCTCTTGTGAGCTGCACCGTTTGCGGCTGCTCCTTCATGTTAGTGTTGAACATGCAAGCGTGTCACCGCACCACGGGTATCGTCGCCTGAACTTTGTCTGCTAGGTAGAGAGTTAGGGAGTCTTCCGTTTCATTGTGGCCAGCGAATGCCTTGGTGTTTAGTAATTGATGATCAAGACCCCATCTTGAAGGGTCAATCTGTCGATGAGACTTGGATAGTCGGGCAAAACAGTGCATTGTAGCTTTCAGTGTTCCCATGCCCCTTTGTATTCCTTTAGGTTGATGGTTTTACCAATTTGTATCCCAGTTACGGAACTTGACTTTCATCATACGGTCCCACAGATTCGTCGTTCCACAAATGCGTTGTTCACCAAGGACGCAAGTACTTCCTGACACGAACTTCCATGTTCAGGATGTCTTTTTCAAAATCTGCAACCAACTGCTTTGTCATTCAGATTGTACAACTTGGGTGAGGTGTCAGCAAATGGATTACAGTGTCGTGCACTTCCAAAGCTGATTTACACACATGGAAAATTTGGCAGCTGTCAAGTGGTGGATGATGAGTGGAGGCCTTTTGTGAGATTACCGGTCATGTCACTCTGTTCCCCTGGCTAGCCTGGCCAATTCAGGGGAGCAAAGAACAGTATTCAGTAGCGTAGCGGGCTTGATGGGTATTCCCTTGATACCCACCATCACCTTTAAGGCCCTTGTGTTAAACTCTTGGCCTTGGTCAACCCCAGAACCAGTGAATGGGATGTCATATGTCAGAGCAAAATCGCCTGCTCGTAGTCTGCCTCCAGGTAATTGGATCTGTGTCTCTGGTGTTATGTACTCTTGCCACATACTTATAATGTTTTGTGAATAATCAGTCTATTGTAACTGAGAAAATTACTTGACAGATTTTCCAGAGATGGCAAGTACAGGTACAGATGGGCTGCTTGAGTGAGCGTGTAAAGTTCATTAGTGCCATCACTTGCCTCATATACATCCGGTCCATTGGTACATGGGAAGTGGCGGGCTTTTGTCAAACTCCATGAACTGCCTTTCCAAGTTCAAGAACATGCTCTATTACTATAAGAAGAGGCCGGTGTGGCTTCCTGAATGCCTTTTTGCACTGATTGCTCCAACAATCTATCCATATCATCGTGCAATGCTTCAGAAACTGCCAGGATTTTCTTTCATAAATTATGTAAACCAGAGAGCAAAGAAGGTTCCTAAGTAATGTCCTGAACTTGATGACACGTTTTGATGCTTTCCATTCGTATCTGTTTGAATGTTACTGCTGTAGAGATCCTTACTCCAGGCTGCATCAAGTCCACTGTGCTCAACAGTCTTTCCAAGACATCAAGTGCACATAACACTATGTGAAAACCACCAGGACATAACATCCACTTCCCGGAGTACTGGTCATAGATATTCTCTTGTAGAGGTCCATATCAAGAGTGATGAGGACCTTTCCAAGATTTTCTCTGGACATACTGCAGCATATTTGAGTTGCTGAAGTTTTCAGACAAGTAAGCAGTGCCATCCACTCGTGAGCTGGTGCTTTTATAATAGGTAGGGCATGGTCTTGATCTAGGTGATGGTCACCTTCAGCTTCCTCTGTATTACATGCAAGAGAATTGTACGCTAACCAAACTGGTACTGCCTTGACGCCTCAATCTGTAGTGGACGGAGCACACTGAAATACCTTGCAACTAACCACGCAAAGTCCTGCTGTGTAGCATCAACAACGATATCTTGATATTGCCAAGTGTAAAGTGTTCATAGCGCGGATTTTGCTGGGTTTGGGACTTCCATAATAGTGGCAAGGTGAACATTTCAGTGTTTCAACTGTGGGAGGACATTCCTGTAGAGTTGCCGAGAATGTAACCATTCAGCTTTTTGGCTCCGCTACCGTGGCAATCATGAACCATCTGTTGGCACTCTTTTGGAACACACCGTCAGAGCGGTTCCATGATCACAGTGTTCAATACCACGGTGGTCATCACCATCAAACGCAGCTCCATGACCTATCAAGGTTCCTGCTTTGAGCCTTCTGGTTGGATTAGTAATGATACTTATTGGCCGCCCAGACTCAGTTTTTTTTTCTGACTTTGATGACTTTGCCATTTGAGGCAAAGACAGTGTTTTCTTCTTTCTTCTATTTCATCTCTCCTTCAATTTCTGTGTTGGCTGAAGTGACGGCTTCATATACTCTACTGGGTTCTAATCTCAACTCAGCAACAGATGTTGAACCTGTTATGACTTCTGCAGTATATGCTCGCAGAGCTTTGTATCTCCCACTAACCTTTCTCCCATTCAATTGTTTTTCATGGATCTCTGGCAGGGGTTTTACTCTGACGGCAACTTATCCTGCTCGTGCAAGAGACAATTCTATTATGAGACTTAACAGCTTGAAAAGTGCTGTAGGCTCTTATTAAAGCATATTAGCACTTTTTTTGAGGGCCCCCCCAATTTTTCAAAAATTTGGAGATTTTTACACGGTTGCTTGGTAACTGGCTAAGTAACTTACCTGTGAAATGGTATTTTTTTTTTTTAGCTCGAAAAATGTCTATGTGGTCACACGAAGGAATTTTGTACTAGATAATTATTTCGGGGATCCCTCGATAATAATTTCACACGGCTGCTGGAAACGGCCCTTCCAATGTGAAATAAGCGGGAAATAGCGCCATGTACTGTCTACTCTCATCCATTAGTTGTTTTTAATAGTTCGGGCAAGTCAAAGTTGAGAGGTTATTTTACTCGAGGTGGCACTATTTTCAAATCATGGACGGACATAACGTAGCATTTCCAGCTCTGCCGTTAATCTGGGATCCCAATTCTATACAAAATCGCTTATTTGTGATAAATACCATTTTTTAGCATTTCTCGTTCGCAGGTAATAGTTTTCCTTAGACAATTACCACGTAACTGTGCAAAAATATCAAATTTTGAAAATTGGGGCGCTCTTCAAAAAATTGCCAATAGTGCTTTAATGACTGTTAATCCATGACCAGAATGACCAGTTCTTCTTTCTTGACTGGTTGTTGATAGTGTCTGGACTTTGTTATGTGCTGATGATGAAAGCAGCATACTTTACAAAGTTGTCATCATCTTTTGTAAATATCATGGTTGGACCTTCCAGTAGGCTTTAGGACCAACCCTCATCCAATTGGTAGAGACCATTTGACTCAGGAAGCACAGACTTTAATCCGGGGCTTTAACCCTGGTGCTACATTGTCAACAATTGAAAACAGCTTGTCAATTATCTCCATAGTGTTGGGATTCGCCAGGTCTCCAGTACACGGTTGTTCTGTTTGGAATGTTCTCGCTTAGCCTTTGTCTTTCACGTGACACTCTCCACAACATCAATATCAATTTGAGCCCTTTTATATTGCCAGAGTCCAGATAGAGTAATATGTTTAAAATGGCGCCATTTTGAAATTCAAGATGTGTCGCCTGAAGGAACCTCTGCGACTTATCTGAATGTATATTTGTTTTCCGTGACTCACAGCATGGTATTGCCACCAATTTGAACCTCTATGTTGCTCAGAAGTCCAGATATAGGGCAAATATGTTGAAAAGGCATCCATTTTTGAAATCCAAGATGGCCACCAAACGGAAGGGATACAAAATTGGTAACAATTTATTTGGATTCCTGGAACCATTATCTACATTTTAAGACCGAAAAATTCCAATTGTATGCAAAAGCCAACAAATGACACACTGTCCATACTATAAGCTAAATACCGGGGCTAAACTATGAGAATACTGAGCAATATAATATCCTTGTCAAACAACTCGTATCCATGGGGTTTATGTAGATTATTTGTAATTTGTGGTGGTTTTTGCTACCTTAGTGAAACCAATGTTTTTAATCTTTATACCCTACTCAACACTATTAGAGTTCGTGCCATTTTGTCCACTCTTAAAGGCGGCCATCTTGAATTTCAAATTGGCTGCCTTTTATGCATAAATTGACATATTTTTGCCTTAGGGCCACTTATAAACCCTTTTTTTGCATTTAATAATACGTACTAACTTGTTAAAGTCAATACAATAGTAATAAAATTATTCATATCCTTACAGGTGAATGTAGTCCTTTTGTGTTCAAAATGGCCGCCATGGCCCTTTTATAACATTTAAATCCATTTATTACACATTTAAATACTTTTAGATAGCAAATTTATAAAATAAACGTATTAAATATTTGATCTAGTTTTCCTTATAGTTATATAACTCCTCTGTCTTCTCTGTCTAGCTAAGTGAAAGGCTGAAAGCACTTGACACCCTACATCTCAAATACACGCATGCTGCTGCTGGGAGGCGAATGCACGTCGGAGATTCCGGCCCGAAATCATGCCCAGGGCCCAAGACCATCTTATTACTCGTAAGGCAGCTATTCACTATTTTTCTATTCAATCCACAACTCTGATGTTTTTATGATTCCAATCTCCAACTCTAAATCAAATAAAATCATAAACTAAACTTTTGTTCCTGGAGTGGGCTTCGAACCCACGACCTTTATATAAACAAGACGAGGCGCCCACAACACACGCCACCAATCCGAGCCGGCAGGAAGTCGTTCTTTTGTAATACTTCAATATAAACATAAACGGAAGAAGGCGCACACATAATAATGAAAAGCGCCGCTATGAGACGAGTTGAAAGTATATGCTCCTGGAGATGATTTCGGGCCAAAATCGCCAAAATCGGCATGATCGAGGGAGCTGACTGATAGAAAGCACCCCCACCTATAAGAATCAAAGGTGAAACACTGAAAGTGTCTCGACACATGGTTTCAGCACTTTAGTTCTCTACTGGGCAAGACCAGTTCAGAATAACACTAACCTTTGGAATGAACCTTTCTTCAATAACAAGATAGCAGATGCCTTTTCCCATCAAGACTGACCTCACGATAGAGGAGCTTCTGATCTGCCTGAAGAACTGAACTGTCCCGACAACATTCCTGCAGTAATCTGGAGAATCCACTTTTTTCATGAGCACCTGTTTGGAATTTTTGTACACATCCTAATGGGAAACAAACCACTGCCTTATTATATTAACATCGTTTATCACTCTACCAAGGAAAGGTGACCTCCAACACCCCAAAAAACAAAAATCACACTGTACCACTGGCCTCTAAGATCTACAATTCACTGCTGCTCAACAGAATCGTTTCTGGCATGGATCCCATTCTCACAATCAGAATGGTTTTCGTAAAGGGAGATCAACATTACCTCAGATACTTGCCCTCAAAGGATCAAAGAAGAGTTGAGAATTAGTTCCAAGAGAAAGGTTCATTGTGTTTGTAGACTTTTCCAAGACTTTGACAGTGGTAACGAGATGGATGCTGCATATTCCTTACAACTATATTGTCCCAGCCGAGACTGGTCAAAGCAATTACCATATGTATGATACCCATCTAGCTTTGTGCAGACCATGGATAGGCCCACAAAGGAGTTACTAACAACTACTGGAATCCTCCAGGAGATACTCTTGATCCCCTATCTCTTTGTAATTCGTGGTTGATTACATCCTCAGACAGTCCTTGACATCATAACGACAAGGGACTCCATCCAAACCCAGCATTCTAGACTTCACCAAAGGCAGCATCTCACAGACCTTGACAGATGATCTAGCTCTAACAGCCGATCTGATATGCTGGTGCACAGATCTACTAACAGACTTGAGAATGCTGCAGACAAGTCGGCCTACATCTCAATGCAGAAGACGGAATATATGACCAACAATGAGGACGGTATCATCAATCTAATCTGCACTGCAGACGGTTATACCCAAATCAAAGAGGTCAAGGACTTTAAGTACCTGGGTCCTATGTTTGCCGCAGCAAGACAGACTTCATGTCCACGCAAGGACAAGCTCGGAATGCCTGCAATAAATTACATCCACCTATGTCAATCTGGTATCTCCAATCAACCAAGCTGAAGTTGCGTTTAGAGCCTGTTGAAGAGTGTATCCCTGTATATTGATCTGAGACCCTGGACATTGAAGAAAGGCTACATGATAAACTGATGGCACCTCATTCTTATGAGGGCGCTAAACATATCCTCGTGAGCACATAACTAAAGCACAGTATGTGGAGATATCCCTCCAATCTCATCTTCTGGTGCCAACACTATTTGCCGGTCACTGTTATCGTGCGATTGGTCAAGTAGTCTCGGACATGGTTGGAGGTTACCATGACCCAACTATTTGATTGCTGAGACATCTCAGGATCAATCTTCATCCCCAACTAATGTGGACTGGGAACTTTGGCGCTAACTGGTGGCACAGCATCTCGGCTTCGGCCGACTAGATAGATGGATATTGTTTTCAATACTTCAATTACACTGGAACCTATGGGACAGCTATAACATTGAAACCTATAATACTTATTAAAACACCCAGCTATGGCCTCCTAGATTCCTTATTAATTAGTTCTGGTGCATTAGGATGTATATCGGATTAGGAAGGAGGATTTGAGCTTATTTTGCTCAGAAGGCCAGATATCAGGCGAGTATATGTTAAAAATAGTGGCCATTTTGAAATTAAAGTGGCTGGCAGAAGGAAACAATCTGTGACTTCTTGATGCAATATATATTTCCGTAACATCACAAACATGAGTATTGCCACCAATGGAGCATTCTATGTTGCCCCGAAGTCCAGATGATTTGAGCGAATTATGGGGGGGCGTTAAAATGGCAACCATTTTTGAAACATTCAAGATGGCCGGGCAAAAGGAACCAATTGATACTTTTCGGATGTAATATTCGTGTTCCTTGACATCAAACATGGGTATGTCACCAATTGAAGCTTTCCGTTTTGCTCAGAAGTCCAGTATGGGCGAGTATATTTAAAAATGGCGGCCATTTGGAATTCAAATGGCCGCCTAGAAGAAACAATCTGTGATTTTTGGATGTAGTATTTGCATTCACTGACATCACAAACATGGGTTTTGCTACCAGCTTGAGCCTCCTATTTGATCCAAATGCAAGATTAGAGCAAATATGTTTAAAAATGGCGCCATTTTGACAGTCCAAGATGACCTCCTAAGGAAACTATCTGCGACTTTTTCTGAATGTGATCTTTGTGTTCCTTGATGTCACAAACATTGTATGCCCCAATTTGGATCCTTCTTATATTGCTCAGAAGTCCGATATAGGGCACAATATGTTGAAAAATGCAGCCATTTTGAAAACCAAGATGGCCGCCACGGAAGGGATAAAAAAACTGTAACAATTTGCTTTGGATTCCTTGGACCATTATCTACATTTTAAGACCGAAAATTCCAATTGTGCAAAAAAGCCAACAAATCTCAACCTCACACACCGCCCCATACTATTAACTAAAGGAGTAGGCTCGACGGTTGTAGAATAAGGGTTCAAACAGCTCAAAAAAGCTATATTTGAATAGCAAGGGATAGCTGGTCCGATTTCAATATTGCTTCAAAGCCTTCACTAAGATTTTGTCGACATTCGTGTTGGAAGTGGTAATACGTTTTTTAGGATACTTGATGTGCTGATTCAAAAAAGCTTGTTTTACCCAGTCAATAACAAGAAAAGGTTTATACAAGGGTCTAATTTGAAAGTGCTCTGATGTGCCAAGAATGTATCAATAGTTTAATCTTGTCCCAAGGACCCAAATGTATGGTTTGCCCAATCTACAAGTTTATAGTATGCCCTGGTCAACATTATAAAGGGTAAATTTTTAAGAAAGTTTTTTATATGCCTTTCAAAATGGTGTCGAATTATTATTTTCATATCCCGGGTATCTTTATATAATAACCGAACAAAAGATAATGTCGTAATTGCCATAAATACATGTAGCATTGGTAAATTCAATTCCAAACGTCTTGTATCTCGCCTTACTCAGGTTTCCAGCAGAAGTAGCCCCATAAAAACACCCATTTTTTGTTTTTTTTTTTTTTTGGTTTTTTTTTTTTGATTTTTTTTTTTTTTTAATTTTTCTTTTTTGGTTTTTTGGGGTGGTTAAAGCACGTACATGTAGACCTTGTGAACCCCAACCATCCTTTCTTTATTGTCCTTTGTTCAACTCTGGTTCTTCATTTGTTCCTCCCTGCATCTCGGAGACAGTGGGGAATAGAGGGCGTTGGTTCGCATTTGGTCCCCAACAGTGACTTGTGGCTGTTCCATTAAAGACACTATCAGCTGATTCGCCAGAGCGTGAAAATATTTAAATTGCGCAGAAATAGCTTAAAAGCGAGGATAAGTCTGTAGGTTCCTCATTAGTTATTTTTTTTGCAACTGAAAAATTGTCAGAAAAGATGCACCAGCAGTATTCGAAGATATGAGTCGCCATTGAATTACGTGTTATAGTAGGTTGTTCCGTACGGAATCTAATGACTAAAATATCCGATTTTGTCCTTTTATGTGCTTTCCGTCTTATCACTTGCAGGGAATGTTGTGATAGCTATACTTGTTACATAAATGCAAAAATCTAATTTTGAATATATTTTTTGGTTGCAAATCACTGATAGTGCCCTTTAATAAACCGGCCCAAGTGATATTTTATCCTTTGTGTTCAATTGACAACATCTCCGGTTAGGTCCAAAAATGGCAATAAAAGCGAGAATTTGCTTTTGCAACTTGTCAATCAATAGATTCCCAAATATTGCAGAAATGCACAGTGATATTTTTTATCATTTTATAGGCTTGTCTAGTTTTTTGGCGGTATCTGTATAGACAATGGCCGTTTGATCACCTATTGTACCATTCTAAGGCGACGGATGCAACCTCCGCACGAAAGTGCATATTTCATGAATTTTTGCCTATTTTCAACTTAAGTACATATATTCCTGTGCAAATCGTGTGACGGCTTAGCCAGGGGTGCGACGCGCCCCCCCCAAAAATGACAAAGGTCCGCTGTATCATGCTGATTTCCGCTTTGTCATGTTGAAATGTCCGCTTTGTCATGGCGTTTTGTTGAAAGCTTACGTTTTGTTTTACGGCGGTCCGGTAAAGACGTCATTCCTGATTTAAAGTGAAAAAAAGTTGGCGTAGTGTTTGAAATTTCAGACTGGACTACTACCGAAAGGCATTGTGGGAAAAATGAATTCGCCCGTCGAAG
>JAMKCH010037141.1:0-59919 GCA_023653785.1 Ophioderma brevispina
TTTCACCAATCTGAATATCATAAACGAGCATCACGAGTAATTGGAGCCAGCCTATTTCCGTAACAACTAAAATCCAAACTTACACATGTAAGATTATTAGAAAGATTACTTCATTAGTTATTTACCTTTATTATTCGCGACTTGTTTACCTGTCGTTGCTGCAACAGAAGCGACACAAAAACCCAGTCCCGATCGTCGAATTCGGCAGTAGACACACAAGCGTGATGATATATCTGATGTGGCAATGTAATCAATGGGCCATAAAATTGTATCTTCTACGGGCGGAATCCCACAAAAACAACAATCATTCACTTGCTGCGCCAAACCAATCGCTCTGGGAAACATAAACAAAACCGGCTGCTTTCTATACCCATCTCCGGTTCCATGTAGGCAGCCATATTGTTACCATCCGAACTCGCTGGGTTATTGGTATTAATTGGGCGTTTTACGACTGTTTTACGATCGCCACGGCGATTATGGTCAAAGGGGTTTTAATAGAGCTGTCTCCTTCTCGTTCCTCTTTTCTACCTCTATTTGGCCCCATTGTACTCAATTGATTGCGTTCTCGTTGCTCATAAACTACACAGATTCCTTAATGCATACCACTGTGTTGTGTTCTAACCTGGCCTATTGGACCTGCACCCCCTTCATGAACCCAAATCTATGTATTTTCTTTGCCCCCAATCTACTAATGACAAATCACTAATGATTGCCCTTTAAAATGTGACATTGGTCAAACGTATAAAATATATAGATCCGATTGTTCCATTTTGTGGCTTTTGTTGATAAAAGGTGATATGATTTGTGCATTTTCAAACAAATTCAACCGAAATGATCCCCATTGAGCTACTGTCCCTGTATCTCTTCAAGGAAATGTTCATGGTTATGTTTAATGTATTAAGCTTAAAGCGATCCGAGGACTTTCCAGCAAAATATGCCCCTCCCATTTTTTAAACAATTTTATACCATATATAATCAACCTGGAGGGCAATAATCCGTAAAAGCCATCTTCATGTAATAATATGCTTTTGTATTTTCTGTCGTAGCATGACAGATAATCCGAGTATTCTTCTTGTTTATGGGGCCGATCGGGACAGCAGGGGAGTCAAATTTAGTGTTTTGTTTTCTTTTCTTTGTTCAATAAACCTACGAATTTGTCCTCGGTTGATATTCCCTACACCAAACAAGCTCAAATTTTATACAAATTTGTATCCTCATAAAATCCGCTTGTACCTTTAATGAAGAAGACCGTCTTTTGAAATTAAGTTGAAATGTATGTACAAAAGATCCATGAGAATGTTTCTGATGTGGTTATGAGTTATTCCACCTTATTCTGCATGTTTTAATGTGGTTTTTGAACCTCAATTGACCTTTTGTGACCGCTAGGTGACATTGAACTTGACCTGTGCCAGGTGGTTCCATATCCAAATTGTTTTCCAAATTTAATGTCTCTACCTCGCTAACCTTCCTGAATTCTCTAACCTCTCTGCCAAATTTGATTCTTTTATACAAATGCACAATTTTTAAACACATTAAATCTCTTAACTAACATTACCATTCTGTGGTAAATATGACCAACTTCGGGCAAATTGAGAAAACGGGCAACTCCGGGCACTATCAGGGTTGGTGTCATTGTTTAGATAAGGCATTTTTCAAGTTAGATTTCGTCTCCAAAATCTCTACTTTTAAGAATACGGCGTTTCAAAACAATCCCGTTTGTCAAAAAACTAAACAATCAATGTAACTCAATCTTTAAGGAACATTGGCGTATCCTCCCGTTTTTGGGACCTGAAATACTCAGAATCTGCGGCTGTAATCGAATCAGTCTCTTTGTTTTCGTCTCCACATGTAAACAAAAACCACTGCGCATCGGGGATATACCTTTCTGCGCAAAGGTCATATTCCTGTTCAACTGAGCGTGCCAGCTTCTGTCGGCTGAGGATATGATTAACATGAAAGGAGTACTCATGCCAAGAAGCGGCCTTTGTTGGTCGAGTTTTTACAATGAGTTTGAAGTGATATAATTGGGATAATCGGCGTTGCGTAAGGCAATTAGGGAAGAACTTTCTCCTTCTCTTCTTACATCCCTGATTTGTCCCGTCTAAATACTTATTCTGCGAAAGCACTGAATTCCTTGTAGCTCGCAAAGAACATAAAAATGTAATTATCAGCTAGAAGTTAATAAAGGCGAATTTCACCTAATGGTATAAAATTCGATGTCAGGGTGAAATTCTATTTCGCCCTGACACTTTTAGGCATTCTAGGTGGTTAAAAAAGGTTTGACAGAAAAATAAATTGTCAATATTCACCATGTGTATTATTTTCTTTTGACATTTTTCTACTTAGCGAAGATAAGGTACTTGACTGCAAACGTGTAATCAGATTAAAAAAATTGATCAGAAGTCTAGCTGAGGAGGTTTATTTGTTGGAGTGTAAAAGATCCAGATCCAGACAATATACAAACTTGTATAATTTGAGTTTTAAATTTTCAGACATTGTTGAATACAACTGGAGTTTTAAGGCATTCATTAGATGGTGTGTTTAAGCATGTTTACCTGACTTCATGAGTTCTACTAGTTTTGTCAGGCAAAAACAGGCCTTTTCCAGTTTTTATTCCCCTGGCTAATTAAAGGACTATGGGGATATTGCAACAGCAGATTTCTCAAAATTGATATTTTTTGCATTGTTGTAAAGCTTTAGCCCTCACCTGAAACGATTACGACCAATTGAAAAAAGAAAATTGGGAAATTATATGAAAAATCATGCAGAATCGACCATTTTTTGATGTTCTACCATAAACAAAATTTTCACCGGACGTTCCCCCCAGAACCAACAATTCTCAATCCACCATTGGGATCGCATACCCCAGGTGCTGTCTTTAAGGGTGCCAAGAGGACCAGCACCCATTATATGATTATTCGCTACTTCCGCCAACATACTGTCCAAGGTGTGAAAGCAGGTCGGGGATGAAATTCCCATTTCGAAGTGACTTCTATGAGCGCCTATGACAGTGGAGTAGCCAGAGGGGGGGGCAGGGGGGGCAGCTGCCCCCCCTGTGGGGGAATTCTTGCCACCCCCTGAAAAATTAGTGATTTACATAGACCATATACTATACTAACAAATTTTATCATATGCTTGCCCCCCCCTGAAAATGTGTGGGCCCCCCCTTTGCCCCCCCTGAAAAAAAAGCTGGCTACGCCACTGCCTAATGTAAGGCGGTTAAGACACCCATTGGGGTTCAGCATCATTGTCACCCAATGATCCTGTATTTTGAAAATCTACTGGCAACAAGACTCCATGTTTTTGTACCATATAAAAGCTTCACCAGCCTCAGGTCAGGTCAGGTTTTCTTCAGGTCAGGTCAGGTTTTCTTGAGACCTGCTACTGGTATCCTGGTAACCAGTACTACCTGTCCCAGGGCCGAGTCGTCGGAGGCTAAATCAACACCCCCATCGATTCTCTAAGAAAATCTGATGAGGCGGGTGCTGGTTACCTGGGTATGAATGAAAAAGAAGATCTACCTACAAAAGGGCGTCAGCTCTGGAGACGATAATGGCGGCATCCAGAACATGGGCCCTTGCATGTTGGGCAAAGTTGCCCAAAGGGCTAGGACCACCGCCGATAAAACTGTGGATTGACGTCGGAAGGGCCATCCGGTCAATATTTTTGCTCCAATAAGCCTCACACAGCAGGATGGCTGAGTGATGGTTGTATCGGCACACCCCGTTTAGGGACAAAACCGGATCTTAAAATTGGTTACCTAACTAACCCAAGACTTCTATTTCAGAAAATGTTCAATTTTCACCTAAAGGACCTCTTTTTGACAATTAGCAAAATAATTTCCATCCAAACATGCAAATAACCATAACCCGTATTTCTGGCAATTGTTGGCATTCCTCTCACCCATCAAGAATCCTGTTTTGGACACATTGTCTCTATCACCGAATTGCCCTTAGTTTGAAAGCACCAGCTTAAAAACTCTATCCATCTTTCATACAGTGTCCCTGCCCGGGGATGAAAGTCAATTTTTTCTTCAATTGCGCTAGATTCAATACCAATAGTCATTTGAAAGACTACTTGTGAGTGAAATTCAATGTGATTATAATCAAATTATTGTTACAGTATTCTGCAATTTCTGCTCCTACCGGGGCAACATGGTTTCAGGGAAGTGAGAGAGGTTGCCATTCCGTATCCTTGCCCCCCGGGTTGCCATTTCTGTATCCATTCCTTGAGAGCAAAACATCCCTAGCTAACATGCCAATGGACCAAATTGTTGATGAAATCAAATGTTAATAAAAAAGTTTTTGGGGTTGACAAAAGACTTTTTTAATTTTTTTGTATTGTTGTACAACAATGTAAAGGTAAGACCAATGTCAAACATCCTCTGGCAAAAAACCCATTAAGACAAGTATATATCGAATTGCCTTCACACTGGTGGGTGAATAAATTTAAAAACCACGCCGCATACCGGTACAGTTAAAGAAAGGTTTGGATTGTAATATAATGGAGTCATCAGACGTGTGTGGTATTTAAAGGTGCACCGCCTCGTTCATCCCGTCAGAGGCAGAAAATTGTCTACCAGAAGCTTTTTGGCAGTTCAGCTGTCAGAATGCCACATAAACACTCTTGTATGTGGTTCTTATTATATGGTACCCAATGAAAATAGGACGCTGTTCATACCTTAAGATGCCTTCCCGGGACGCCATGGACTGAAAATGGTTCTGGTTCAAACAGCCCATAACTTTTGAACGTACAACAAGGGAAGTTCATTCTTTTTTTTTAATGAAGCTATTAAATGGTGCATTTCATTTTTATTTCATGGGTCACTTACTCTGTTCGGTCTCGACGTCATGACGCGACTTTGCATACGGTCTAGCTTTGGATGGCGCCGCCTTTGTTCGTGTGCGTATAAAGTGCTGCACTTCCAAGGTCTACACCGTGCGTTTCTCTTGTTGCAAACTATAACACGCGCATGACCGTCACCCTCAAACGTGAGCTCGAACAGAGTATAGAATCCGTGAGAAAAGCTTATTCACAAAATTTTTAGTTGATTCCGTATCTTGCAGTTATGGTGTTATGAGCAATACTCTTTTCCCACGGTCTCATAGGCCCTGTCTTGTAATTTCTGCCCTTTTACGGACAGTCAATACAAAATTGCGAATTTTCTTACAGATACTAAAAGTTGTACGTAAGATTAGGTCCCGGGGGGCTTCTTAGTACAAACGGCCTATCCTGATACTTGCCGCTGGATAGGGTCGCAAAACAGCCCGTCCTGGTAAAGCCAGAAAGCACAATAATGGGTCCCATAACATTAGCAATTTTTCTTAATGTCACATATTTTTACTAAATTCTGAATTCCCTATTTTACTGTGTTAATATGTTATATACCTGTATACATATAGTGAAATAATTTGAATGGGGTTCTCAAACACTTTGACAATTTTTCATAAACATTACTTCTATATTTCCGTCAATTTTGACGGCAAAAATCTACCGTTTCAAAATGATGTTTCTAAAAATGTTCTCAAGCATATTTTAAAGGAATTCCATTATTGTTGATTACATATCATGTTTAATACATATTGGTCCATGATTTTTACATAATTTTTTGGCGAAAAGTCATCCCATGGTTTTCTTGAGGCGACAAACGACAGTGCTTTTGTTACTGTCATCCGTCATATACGCCATGTAACAATAGCAATATTTATTAGCCACTTTGGAATAACTTCAATAAGTTTATCAGTTGCGCTTATTGGTTTTCCTGTAAAGGGACAATCAATTGGAGTAACGTAAAACAAAAAAATCTGAATTGGTATGCATAAAATAGAATAACTAATTTATTTTTTTGCTATTGTTACCTCCGTGCAATATTTTGCAATACCAATAGCATTGTTCAAATCGACGCGGGAACAAACAACCAGTCCCGAGATGATCACATCTACAATTTCCATCATGGCTGTGGTCAGTCATGTACCGGCAGTGTGAAATTGATAATAGTGTTTACTTTTTTTTATAATCTGGTACCTAATATCATTCCGTCAATAATATTACAAGTAACATAGCACAGAATGGGGCAGTCTATGGGTCATGAAACCTGAGCGTGTGTGTATAAATTCAATGTAATTGTGCTTGTTGTATTCACGATGCATGGATTCACATACTGTATAGATTACGCGTGCACTATGTTGTCGGTCAGTGGTACATTATGTCTGTGCAGGGCTCGCGTAGATTGTTTAGCATCAGTTTGCTACACATGTCTGCCATTTGCTATGCATTTAAGATTGTGTAAACAATTTCCCCATAGTTGCACTATCAATATGATCAAAGCAAGAGCTGTTGCAAAATGCTGCACAAGTAAAAATCCCTAGCGCGAGCGCTGCATGGCGTTATCCAATGTCGATCGTCGTAATACGCCAATGTTACTAATAATTTGGACGAAGTTGTTTAATCGTGAAAAAATTTGGAGTGAGGCCCTGCTAAGTTATTATTCTTTTGATGGCAATGGTGCCAATTTATTGGGAAAAAATATCTTGTGCTCTTATAAGCAAATCCCAAAATATGGCAGTTTTTCATTCATTTCATTCACGTGGCTACGATAGATATTGGTTCAAGTTTACACAAGGCGAGGATTGCTAATGTATCCATTCATTCTCATGTATCACGTCTTGCCATGTCACATTAAGCATTTGTTATGTTGTGTTTTTATATATGGAATTGGTAATATAATTCCATTATGATTTTACCATGGTAAAACCTGTGCTGCTATGTGTAGTAATTCAAGCCATAGTGATCAATCTGCAATACTGTGTTCTAATAATTTTAAAAAATTTCCACGTTTCCTATATACTCCAATAGTATTCTCAAACTAATTAATCGTATCGTGGAACTAATTAAACCGAAAAAGTTATATTTTCTCTTTTCACTTAAATTGAATGTAGGGGTGCCTATGGAAAGTTAACTAGTTAAAACATTACACAATTAATAGAAATTCTTTTTCTCCCCTCTCCCGCCTTGTGGTAGGGTTTTTCTGTTCCCATTATTGTGCTTCTGTCATAAACTTGCCCCCTTTTTTTCCACACTGGTATACTTATACCCCTTTTTTTCCACACAATAATGGAAATTATCGGTGTGTGATTTTGATGTTGTTGTTATAATTTTGGGTACGCATACCGCGATGTGATATATAGTCCCGTTAACGAGTCAACCTACGATAACTCTACGCAGAATTCGACATCGTATTGGTTTTGCAAACCTTTTTTAGTCATCATAATTATCGTAATCTCGGGTTTGTTGTACGTCTGCCTCTGGTTTCATGTGACTACTCGTCGTGTGGCCTTCAAGGTTTGCACACCACTCTCGAAGCAAAGACACGCCGGGTATTTGCCCGGGGTATTTGATTTGGTGGTTCTGGCTGTTACAAAGGAAATTCTTTTCTGGCAGACATGAACTATGATGGTATATATATGGGGGTCATCACATTGCATTTGGTGATAAAATGGTCATTATATTGCAATAAGTAGAGGTATAAGTTCGGTCCCACTTCTTGAGTCCTGGATCCCGGGGATTAGGTAGACATGGGATTCAAGGTCTAACATTCAAATGAATTATAAAGTTGGTAGAGTGTCGGGGGACAAGGTTGTGGCGCACAAAATCCCCTTTAAATGACACTTTAAACATCATTGCTTCTTTAAGATCTGCACTCTAACATGTTGATCCCCTGCCAACTTTTGTTGGGAAAGGGGGACTATAGAAATGCTAGCTGTTCTTTGTGTGTCCTCAAGCATATCTTTGTTGATCAAAGCATATGTGTCGGGTGTCCCATTTCACAACCTATATGTACATGTATCTCAAGGTCATTTCTGAGTCATCTGGGGTAATCTGAGTCAATCACTGCGAATAGGTTTTTATGTCAAATGAAACTTGGGGTGGGTGTTGTGAATATTCATTGCTGTAATTCCTGAAAGTCCATTTCAAGTTCATGGTGGGAGGAACCATCCAAGGTCAATTAAAGGTTCAACAGAGATTTCAGTCATCCTATTTTTTGCTGTGATACGTAGTTTTTTTTTGATTTCATATAGATTAGATGCTCCAATAGATTCCCTAACCTTTTATTTGGTTCACAGAAATAACTTAAAATGAAAGCAAAAGGTGATTTGCATATGCTTTTTTCAATAAAACTTAGGCTGAATTTTGTATTTGCTCCTAACAAATTAGAAATTTCATAATTTTTGTAACCAAAGAAACAGTTCTCAGCTTAATCCGTACAGATGGGGATATTTTGGACATAAAGCTTACACCCAGTGCCAAAATCAGAAGTTTCAAATTTTTTTTTTGTTTCTTTCGGACAACAATAACACCGTTATTTGAAATCTCTTGTTGCACCTTTAACTACAAAATGGTGTTAGTGTTATGAAACTTGTTGGGTTGTATCAACATTATTTGATACCACATTTCATTTTCTTGGGTCTCCAAGTCAATCAAGGTCTAATCACTACAAATTGTTGCAATGGGCATGAAACTTCATGGGTGTGGGCAACATTCAGAAACCAAACTTGTGCAGGTCATTTCATGGTCAAGTGGGTCCACCCAAGGTCAACTAACTACAAGTTGTTGTATGCTCTGAAATTTTGTTGGGGTGTAAAAAAAGTTTGATCTAATTTTTTAATGGTCATCTGGGGTCATACAAAGTAGGGCAACTGCATTGTAGAAGTGCCCATGGTTCACAAACACTTTCTTTCCATCACAATCCTCCCTGTGGTTATGTCACTTTTCCTCCTTTTACTACGCGACAGGCAGGGGACTGGTGGTTCGAGAACTGCCTGGTACCAAATTTGGGGCATTTTGGGGGGGTATTCCTTTTTTCTGACTCACCCCTGTAGATAACAGGTAGAAGCATGGGAAGGCATGGTGATTTTACATGTGCTAGGAATTGGTGATTTTTGATTTATTGCTTATGCTTGCATTTGGGCCAACCGTGGGTGGGTGTTTTGGTAAAGGTACAAAATCTATACCTTTAACGGGGTTGCGTCATCAGGAGAACTTAGCCTCAGAATACTGCGCCATGTCGGATTTCAAAATTTACCTTGCGCCTTGCTTGAATCCGCGTATGGCGCTCACGCAGATTTCGCGGAGGGCTCGTTTGTTCAGCGCGTACATGCGAGTGTTGTGAAATGCCGCAGAGAGACAGACTTGACCATGCCATTTCTTACCCATAACAAAAAAGTTTGTTGAGCGGAACAAAGAAGATTCTTGTATTAAAAGGAAAAATCGCAAATGTCAGCCTGAACAGTCTCTAGGCCCAACTTCAAACAAACGAAGACACCGGCGTCCATCAGGCATTCGTTGAATCCCGACGCATCGTAAAAATATCAGAGATAGGCCTATAAATAATTAGACAAATATGGGAAGGATATGAAAACTATGTTCACAAAACACCCATAGAGAAAATGGTTTCACTTGAACCCTCTGTTTTGTCCTGTATTTAGCACCATAAGCACTAGCTAGGTTAGATTCCATAATGGTTCTACGAGTACCTTCAAGGTTCTTTGTATTTGTTTAGTAGGCCCTTTATTTGAAAAGGTAAGCAACGTGAAAGGCAGTTATAAGCCTTTGGTTCTAAAAACACGGGGGTTCTAAAAAATATGTTGTGACCAAAAAACAATTCCTGTTTATTTTTATCTAATTAAAAAACACAAAAAAACACCATAAAATTAAAAAAATACCTTTAAAGGTTCTAGAGTTAAAGATTCTACAAAAACATTTTCTGGCCACAGACAGAACCTCTTTTAGTTATACAAAAACGGCCCACAAAGATTGGTTCTTCATTATAGGGCCATCGACCTGGAAAGGGTGACAACACTGAGTAGGGGTGGTGTGCATCGGGGAAACCCCGGCTCAGTTTGTGCTTTTTGAGGGACGGTTTTCGACAGTATTAGTAGTAGACCCTCAGCCGCCATATGGAATCTGCCCCTTTTTTTAACCCATTGTGCATAAATTTAAATTTACCCAAATTAAAGCGTTAACTGAAAATTGGAAACCATTGACTCTTGTTCTAATTTTAATCAAGTATGTCAAATTTACGTTTGCTAGACGCTTACACCAATTATCAGTTCATCAAGCCGTCAGCGCCCTGTGCGTCAGATGCCTACCAAATTGAAAGTTTTTTTTCCAGGAGGATTATTGACACAACCATACAGCTATACACGAAATAATAAAGAATGAATAAATAAAGAAAGTTGAGAAGTAATAATGCATACTATTAGATTTAGTAAGATTCCATATACATTGAACAAACTAGCAATTTATACGACAATAAAATTTAAACTTGTGAACAAAATGAAAATTTCCCCATGCATGCATTTCCCGCTATCGCACTTTTACATAATGCCAAAACCCTTAATACGTTTCTTGACCATGTTATTTTGGTAATAAATGCTAAAATAATTTAGAGAAGACCTTATAGTCTGTCAACAGAACCCAGAAAAAGTAAACGGATTTCCATTTTGTGATGCCAAAAGAGAAGAGTTTGGACGTTTAAGCGAAACTAGCGTTTAGATCGCGCCTTATCAGAGCGTGGGTACGCACCAAATGGATGATATGCGTCTGGAGTTTTGACAACGCCCTGTTCCAAAAAGACGTATTTTTTTTTTGACTATTTTGCCATTTATCTGGAAAGGTAAGCCGCACCTACTATTTTTATTACTTTGCGTATAAAAGATCTCATGAAAAAACCCTGAAAATAGTGAAAAATAAAAAAATTCTATCGAATCGTTTTTTCGCTATAATGCATAATGTGTTGTGGGTTGGGCAAATTTTATTTATCATAAACTACTGTAGTAACTTTGGGCGAAAAATGCCCTTTTTTAAAAAAAAAAAACCAAAAAAAAAAAAAAAAAAAAAAAAAAAAAACACAAAAAAAAAAAACAAAAACCATTCATAGCTCAAAATCGAGGGACCGTACCCCCTAATTTTTTCAAGATGTTATTCTACAACTTTAAAGTAAAATATGTCATTAAGCGAATTTCATCGATGAGAGTTCTCTGACACGGCAAATACTTAAAATAGGATTTTAGGGTTTTAAATAGACCGCATTGAAAGTGGGAAACAACTTAGAGCTACAATCCGAAAAAGTGTTGATTGAAAAGTTACATGCCATAATTAATAAATATCAATTGATCAAGTTTCTCAATGTTATTTCGGCAGGTATTCAATGTGATAGCTTTTATTTGTGTGACATGTGCCCCTAACCCAGCAGACGACAGTTCCTTCTGGCATTTTCAGACGGCAGCGCAGTCCGTTATTTGCTGTTCGTCACAGGAGTCATACAATGAGTTCTTCATGACGGGCATTGCCACAAAATTTAAAAATACCCTGGAGTCTTATGGTAGGTTCTAGTAAAGCAGTATGTATATTCTATTCAACTGTAGCACATACACCATGGTAAATAAATATTTTAATAGCTTTGCTTAAGTTGTTTATCAATTATGATATGATCATTATCAGATGAGGATGGTCGGGCTGGGGTGTGGGGAACAATACTCAGCATTCCATATTGAAGAAAAAAATACCCTTTGCATGGTTATAGACATGCCTTTTTTATATTGCGGTCGCGTAGCGACAGATATTACTTTTACTGGGCACTTTGGGGCCATTTTTTTCGCGGATGTCCGTAAAAGTCGGACGATTTCGCTGGTGAAAATGGTACGTGCAAATTACTGTCGTTGCTGCTGGTGTTTGCACCCTAGAAATTGTCGGTGTAATCTGAGCTTGAAGTTTTTGGGTAAAAAACGGTTGTTGGTTTTTGTTAAAATTGTTTGCTTTATTAATGGAAAGTTTGGGTTGTTTAATGTGATGTTGACGTATGTACGGATCAGCTTCACTGCTTTAAAAGAAGTATATGAAAATGCGCTTTCCTAGAGTGCGGGATGGTGTTTAAATCGGTATACGTGTAGTGGATGAAAATAAATGTGCTGCAAAAAGGAAATTAGTGATGCTTTTTTCACCTCGGGCGATTTTTTAAGCAGGGTAGTTGGGTAAGTACACTGTGTATAATAGCGGGTAGTCAAATCCCAAGGTTGCTGGGACTAGAACTCCATGCTTGTGGTCGTGTCCCGGGCAGACGTGCGAGCTAAATTGCGGGGGGTTAGCTGGAAGAGCTTTTTTGACGAAATTAACCAATGATACTTTGGTACTTGGTTAGTAAAACCGTCCAGGACTCCATAAGGGAATTTGACTGGAGGTGGGTGGTCACAGAAAGACATTTACTAGGGGAGTAATGCTGTACTTAAATGCAGTCTTGTTGTGATTCAATGTTGGTTGGGTAAACCAGTTCCAGTCTTTCTTGTTCGTGGGAAAAATAGTTGGCGAGGGGGCAAGATTCGGTGGTTGTAGATTTGAGTTGCTGCCGTTAGGTCCCTCGTGCCCTGTAGGTCTTGGGTGGTGTGGACTGTAGTTCTTGGAGATGTCAAGTTCATAATGTTGGATTTTATACGAGACAAACGGTGAATTTTTCTGCGTTCTTGTAGACTCAGCCAGCCGAGGGTGGATTAGCATTTCGGGTAACACTAGCTTCACGGGTGAAATTCCCAATAGTGAATCGGGCTGCTCTACTTTGGACTTTTTCAAGGAGTTTATGGTCCTTTCTTGGTAAGGATCCCAGGCCGCTATTACATATTCGAGATGGGGTCTAACAATTAAGAGTATGGTAGAGCCGTTCTTTTTCTTTGATATAATTAGATGCATTATGAAGTTTCTCTGGATGAATGAAACCCAAGGATTTAGAAGCTGTTGATGAAGTCATTATTGGCTTTGCTTGTTATTTTTTAGAAAATTTGTAGGGTTGGGTTTTTGAACAGATGTTTTTTTTTGCATATGCCATCACAAAAGTCGTAAATATAGGCCCTAAAGCCTAACAAAAGAAAATTAACCACAAATAAAAATGAATAAAATACACACTGAATGAAATAAAGACAAAATCAGTGCAAATTAACAATAAAAAAAACAACGAAAAAACCATAATACAACAGATGAGAATATATAACAATAATTAAAAAATAAAACCACAACAACAAAACACAAAAAATAAAAAAAATAAAAAAAATAAAAAAAATAAAATGTTAAAATATAAAAAGAATATCTTTTTTTATAAATTAAAAAATTATTTTAATAACAGACATTTATATAGCGCCTTCCCCAAAAAAAAAGGAATAGAAATATAAAAAGAATAAAAAAAGGAACCAAATAAATTTTTAAAAAATCAATACAAAATAAATGATAAGAAAGGAAAACGACAAAATATATAAAACAATAAAAGCCAAAATGGTAAGAAAATAAAAAATATAATAAACGGGGGATAATAAAAAATATTTTAAAAATTAATAAAATCAAAGCCTATAAACAAAAATTTAATAATATAAATCGTTAGTTTTTTAAATGAAAATAAACTTAATATAATTAACACTTCAACAAAATAAAGATGAATCAATAAGTAAAATTAAAAAAAAACAACCACAAATACAATTAAAAACCAAAAATTTTGAAATCAAACATATCGAAATGGAAAAAATATAAAGAAATAAAATCAAACTAAATGATTAATAAAGTAAATCGTTACAATAAAACATTGAAGATAAACCAAGTAAAGATGACTAAATAGGTACAATAAAACCTAAATAGAAATAAGAAATGAACACATAGACAATACATAAAAACAAATAAACAATATGATAAAATATATGACATCATAAATTAAAACATAAATAACAAAAACAAACGAAAGGATTGTTCGCGAATGAAATTGCATTATTGTAACACGTGGCGTATATTCCAGCAATTGTCAAGAAAACTTACAGCTTCCAATTCTGGACATCCATTCACCGTACAAACTTTGCATGTGTTTATATATCAGACCAAACACTCATGAGTCTACCACCAACAGCACAACAGCACCACTGTAGAATTCTTTTACCATCACAGATTTTTTGCCAGTGACATCTGCATCTGGACACCCATACCAGCTTTACTGGTTCAGCTCAGTCACTGGAGATTTTCCGGAGTCGCCTGAAGCCCCTCACACTCCGCTAGCTAGCACACAGACTTTTTTATGTGCACCAGTCTTTTCTTCCTGCCACACTTTTGTTGATCTCTGTTCCTGAGACCAAGCACCATTTGCAACCTAGAACAACAATCTACTGAGTGATGTAATGTTTGGAAGATAGATAAGATAGAGGCAGGAGTAAACAGTCAACCTAAAAAAACTTGCAAGTAGCCTGAATATGCACCCAATTACAATTCATATTTGACATCAATTCAACAATCTAAACACCTTGCAGAAAACGGCCCTGCTTCAAATTCAACATACAATCCCGCCAATGGAAGCTGTGGTAATAATTTTGACTTGTTCTGGGCTAAAATCTGGGAAGCCAGCAGGACACTTTTGGGATAAATTCCAATGCACAAAAAATATTGAACCAGAATTTTGTAGCTGTCCGTAATATAGACTTCAGTTTGCAACCAAATGGGTCAAATTTGGCTTGAAACACATTTTCTGGGCCTTTCCCCATCGACCTCCACCAGGGGCTTTGCCGCGGCCCACTGGGTGTCTTAAGCGGGCGGCCCCTGACACCCTGCTGCATGGGCCGGGATCTTATCCGATTGAGGGACTCTGAGGGTGCAAAATCCTGGATAAGCTGTTAAGTTCAATACCCAAAATAATGTTTCTTCCTGATAGTAAAGGTAAAAATTAAATTAAATTTGTAATTAAAGTGTACATGTATCTATGCAGCTTTGTGAAGCTGCATCGAAGTAGATATTTTTGGAATGTTGATGTCTCTATAGCCAAAACATTAAACCATCAGATGTGGCCAATTTTAATGTTTTTATATTTTTTTAACTTGTTTTTATTTTGTTTGGAGGAGTACTGTCTGATGATGCTGTTTTTGTGTCATCATCCTGCAAGAATTGCAGAAGGCACATTATGGATTACTCTTATACTCTGGTCGTATGTCTGTGTAATCTGTGTGTGGTGTCTCTGTGGTCGAAAAATGTTAACAACGCCTTAATATATTGTATCCTGTAATTATCCCCACATATTTGAATGAATTTAAACCAAAACTTTGGAATCACAGGTGCAACAGGCCTCCCCATTTGTAGATGAGGTTAATGGTCACATACCGAGGTCAAGGTCATGAGAGGTCAAGTTTCTAAAATGGCTGAACAATTTAAAATTGACCTTCTTTGAAAGTGAAGTTCAATTGAATCAACTGGTTGATGGAGTTTACATCAAACCCTCATTTGTTTTATGAGTTTCAAAGGTCACATATCAAGGTCAAAGGTCAACATATCAAGGTCAAAGGGTTGTCCCCCATGTTAGGCCTATCATTCACAACCCGCGACCGCAGGCGCACCAGTGGTCTGGGAACACGATGTATTTTTTACCATGCCATGCAGGACTCAATTTACAACAGGAACACTTCACTTTTCGGACATAGTTGGGCTGGCATTCATGATTATCCATTTTTCTGCCAACTATTTCAGCCATCCTCTGAAATTCACTAGGTAATGAAAAAACATCTCAAGTTTTGATAAGAAAGTGGCGGATGAGGTCGTACTTAGGTTACCCACCTTTAATGCATGTTTTGTTTTTGGAATGTGCAATCACATTAGACTGAAACCATGGCCTAAAACACTTAAAATACAAATAAAAATACAGCGGTCCCCGGTCTGCAAGTGTCGTCTGCAGTCACAGTTTGTGAATGAGGCCAACGGTCACATGAGGTCACGAAGGTCACATGAGGTCACCAACATGTCACCCCACCCCACCCCTCCTTTCCACCAAGTTACATCATCGTAGCCCTTATGACACTCACACCGCATGCAATACATTAAGGTTTAACATTTTGACTGCCCAAAGGTCACATGAGGTCACCAACATGTCACCCTACCCCCTCCTTTCCACCAAGTTACATCATCGTAGCCCTTACGGAACTCATACAGCATACAATATATTAAGGGTTAACATTTTGACCACAGAGACACACACACAGATACACAGACATACGACCAGAGTAATCCCTATGTGCCTTCTGCAATTCTTGCAGATGACACAAAAACAGCATCATCAGACAGTACTCCTCAACAAAATAACAAAAATTTAAAAAAATATAAAAACATTAAAATTGACACATCTGATGGTTTATGTTTTGCTATTAGAGTAGTACATCAAATTCCATTAATTAATCTACTTCAGCTGCAGCTTCACACAGCTGCATAGATACATGTACACTTTAATTACAACATTTTAATTTAATTTTGTACCTACATATACATGAAGAACATTATTTTGGGTATGACTTCACAGGCTTATCCAGGATTTTGCACCCTCAGAGTCCGCAATCCTGGATAAGATCCCGGCCCATGCAGCAGGGTGTCCAGGGGCCGCCCGCTTAAGACACCAGTGGGTCCAGCGGCAAGCCCCTGGTGGAGGTCGATGGGGAAAGCCCAGAACATGTGTTTCAAGCAATTTTTGACCCATTTTTTGGTGCAACTGAAGTCTATATTACGTACAGCTATAAAATTCTTGTTCAATATTTTTTGTGCATTGGACTTATCTCCAAAGTGTTGTCCTGCTGGCTTTTTCCCAGATTTTAGCAGAACAAGTCAAAATTTATTAACCACACATGCTCCATAGAAAATTTCAGCAAATGCTACTGCCTTACTTAATACACAAGTCAATATTGGATTTCTAGTATAAATGGTGCAGGTGTGAAGAGAATTTATGTGTTCAACTTAAAGATATATGCCACACTGTGTCCTGCCATAAAAATGGTTTAAATTGGCAAATAAATCAATAGTATACACAACCACATGGTTAAGGAAATAGGGCACACCATTTTCCCGAGGTACTGGCCACGGGCCTTTCAGCCCGACCCGAGGGTGGAGGGGTGATAGGCTCGTGGCCAGTACCAGGAAAACTAGTGTGCCCTATTTCCCGATATAAACCATATAGTATTGGTTTTATTACACCTCACTGTGACTCTGGTGAGGTTGTAGGGAAATAGTCCAATCTATTTCCCTAGGGAAATAGCATGCGTAAATAGGAATCAGCCAATGAAATGCATGATTTTGTTCATGATATTCATGAGGTGTAATAATACCACATATCATGTAGGGGCTTTCACCCCAAGGTTGATTTAAGGGTTACATAGGGTCATTTCTATCATCGTCACTGCCTACAGATGAATTATACTAATATTAAAAAGTTTAATCAGATGACCTCTCTGGGACTGTTGTCCTTATTCTTATTCAGGGTCTAAATAGGAGAATTTTTTATTATTATTTATGTCAAGGCTAATCTAGGCATACAGCTCTAATTAGTATCGCTGACGGATTGGCACCAATATAGCAATTAACCTGCCTTTTGAAACTCTGCAAGTCCCTGGGTTTAATGCTACATGAGCAGAAAGGGCTTCCCATAAGCCTAAGAGAAATGGGCGAAATGATCTTCTGTGGGAGGCCAAGTTGGACCTTGGGACTGTCACAGCAAGGTCATGAGACCTGAATGAGCGCCTAAGGCGAGGATCAACTGAAAGCAGCTCAGGTAGCAGCTGGCTGAGAGATCTGGTGGGCTTTCTATAAAACTGCGTGGAAAAGAGTGACATTTCAAAACTGCCCTGCGATGACCAAGTGGTGAGTGATGAGTGGTGAGCTCGCTCTCGGGGATACCAATGGAAATGGGAATGGCACTCCTCTGGATTCAATCTAGTTAGGATAGTGGAAAGATTGATTTGGTATTGAGGGGTGGGATGTTGCCAAATTTTGACCAGATGGAGGATTGCTGTTTAAAGTCTGACTCAGAGATTTTGAAATATTATTTTTTTGTGTAATATATGACCATAGTCCAACTAGAACAAAGATAGTTACAACCTAAAATGCACAATTCCGAAATTTGAGATGAATCGGATTGTTCGTTTTGATACAGTAAACATTATGTGTAGTATTACGTCCCATAGGATAAGGTGTATCACAAAAAATTCCGGTATCCGGAATTTTTATAACCAGTATGTGATTTTCTATATGAAGGAATTCGATTTAAGCTTAGCAATTTCACACAGTGGTAGTAATGGACAAGCATTATGTACATGCAAAAAACACGATTTTTTTGGAAATTGAGGGCGCCCTCCTCAGGAAATCTCTGAGTCGGCCTTTAAGAGGTGCCCCTTTAAGATTTTCATTTTCCCAAAGTGTTGGGAAGTTAAAGTCCAATTGTCACCAGTTAGGTCATAGTTACAACATGGCAACCCCATATATAATGCAGGTCAAAGGTCCTTACAAGGTCAAAGTTCATCTGAAGGTCAAGTTGTAAATAGGCTGGTCCGGTTAACAATTTTGAAGTTTAAGTCCAATTGCAACCAAAATTGGATCATAGCTGCAAATTGGAAACCTCCATTTGTTTATTACATCAAAGGTCACATTACCAAGGTCAAAAGCCATCTGAGGTCAAATGGTAATTGGCTGGTGAGTTGAGTAGTCAATAGGAAGTTAAATCCCTGCACTTAAAACTGGATTATAGATGCTTCATAGAAACCCAATGTTAAGCGAACCTCTGAAGGCAGTAACTGGCAAACCCTTTTTGTATCACTAGACATCTGACCAGCAGTAATCAGCACCTGTGTTTGTTATTGCCAGTGTGACATTTACCCTCTTATTTTACGAAAAATATTAATGTCAGACTGGCAGTTAGCAGAGCATTGAGACTCCCAAGGGTTAAATAGCAGTTTAGCTGCAATCCGGTTTTTTGCATGCATCTCATTAGGGGCCAAACGTCTAACCTGCAATAAGCCAGCAGTCCCTAAAATTTTTGATCTCCTGGAGAAATGTCAGACTGGCATTTAGCAGTAAATCAGTTGTCTTAAGATCTCACAAGGGTAAATGTCTGACAGGCAGTAATCAACATTTCGGTCTCTAAAAGTCAGTTCGCAGCATCTATTTGGGCCTCTTCGGTGGGGGGGTAACGGGTCCGGCCAGCAAATTTTTATCAGCAGCTTAAAATTTCCAATCTCCCAGGGGTAAATGTCAGGCCAGCAGTTAGCAGCAATGGGTCTCTCAAGGAGTAAATATCCACACCGGCAGTTTCAGGAAAATGTCACATACTTCAGATCACAAGGTGTCCAACCAGCAAATCTCGGCATGAAAGGATCGCGATTGCCGATATTTGCTGTCGTACGGTTGGGGTTATTGAGGATTTTAAGGACACATACTGTGGCTCAAAGATCATCAATTGTACATAGGTTGTTCGGCTGTTTTGGGGGAAGTGAACAGGGCTCTGACATGTGCTGTTTTGCTGGTTCCGATTGCGGATTTCTTTCCCATTCAATAGACACGGGATACGGAACCCTCATGCACAGCCAGCGCATCAATCTGCAAGGACGAGGTTTTCCACTCTGTATCAGAAACGGCGGTGCTGACATTTGCCAGCACAATTCTCGCCAGCACCACCTTTTCAGCTCGTGATTCATTGCATATTCGAATGGTCATGAGTATCAAATCCAATCAGATCATAAGGTTTTTATTTACCTAATATCAAAGCCACGCACTAAGCCATAAGCTACGCCTCAACGATGAAATTAAGAGCTACGAAACCGACGCTCTATTTTAAAATGGCTGCGCCCCTCATCCCATGCGCGTCTGGAAATGTGCCCCTTCGTTTTATTCTTTCTTTCCATGGATGAGGCCATTGATTGCAACCAAACTTGGGTCTAGATGCAAATGGGGAAACTCTATCATGTTATGAGGTCAAAGGTACATACCAAGGTCAAAATTAATCTGAGATCAAGTTGTAATATAAGCTTTTTTGAGCTTTGGTTAAGGTGAAGTTAATTGTAAAACCAAAACTTGTAGGTCGTTCATGAAAACCTCCATGTTTTAAACATGTTACAGGTAGGCCAAACATCCATCTGAGGTCCTAATACAAACTTTAAGACTACAAAAAATGAAGATTGTGATCTTTTTGGGGTCCCCTTGTTTTGTTTTTTGTTTGTTTTTTTTCTTACCCCTGTGGGTGCTTTAGCATAAGGGGACTTTGTCATAGAGACGTTCGTCGGCATCTGTCTTCATCTGCCTGTCTCTGCCTGTGCCCATCAGACCTCTGATGACACTTGCACCACAAAACCTTAGTATCCTACCAATCCTTTTGCGGTCGCTGACAGGTCTGTAGGCCAAAGTCCACTTTGTACAAAAGTATCTTATAACCTGTAAACCGCCAGTTAGGTCATTAAGTTTCAACATGCAGTATTTTTTAACTTTAAATCACTTACGATGATCAATTTTACACTGCATGGCCACTCGGGCACGTAACGGCACTGTTACAACTTGCCTGATACATTTACAACTCTCAATTGCATGTATAACAGGCAAGTGGCAAATTTTGAGCCCGACAGTATGACTTTAATTGTTGGCACACACCCTGTAATTCATATATTAGGAGGCCAAGGGAATTTATGATTCTTAGTTTCCTGTTGGAGCGCTCAGTCAGATTTGTTTTGCCGCTGAGGCAAATTATTATTTTTGGTGGAAAAAATGTTTTTCTTGAAAATGATAATAAACCAATATTTTTCAGATTGCTCAAAATATCAAGCCTCCCTTCATGTTCCACGCCGTTTTATCTATCCCTCATACAAAATCTCAAATATATCTTGGCAGGGGTGTCACAGTATACGCATTAATACCTGAATTCTCCCCAATTTTTGTCCCGATTGTCATAAGTACTTCATGCAAACCCATGCTTGAATTGATTTTTGAAGTTTTGAAGAAATAAACCTGCAAATACCCCTGTGTTTGTTATAGGCTCTTGTAAACTTTGTTTTACATAACCAGATATATGGGTAGTAGTGTTCAAAGATGCCTTTAGATGTAATAATGAATTGGCAGTAAATATGAAATACAGTGAAAAATTAATAATGAAAGTTGGACCTCGTCACCTTTTAAAACTCCAACAGGAAACTAAGAATCAACTTCCATTGGCCTTAGTTGTAGGCGTAGTGTAGTGTTGGTCTGTCTTGTCTTATACCAGTTGCTGATCACATGTTTATGTATATGACTTTTTTACACACCCTGTATATTTTCTTGTTCATATCTTACAGGAGGTACTATACTGCTTTGTCGAGCCTGTCTGTTTATGCTAGTGGTTGCATCACATTGGTATGACTGCCCAGGGTTTCGGTGCTGTTTTATGTTGGGTTGTGTAGTAAAATTCAATAAAGAGATTAAAGGCTGACTCAGAGATTTTGAGATCAATTTTTTTTAAATCATTTTTTTGTGTGTGTTCTAATTAACTATGTCATCAATAGCTAAAGTTAGTCACCTTAAATACTTCATTCCAAAGTTAGAGTTGAATCGGCTTTTTTCGTTTTTCATAAGTAACTGACATTTTTGTGTAGTCTAACAGTGCCATAGGATGACTGTGTATAACAAAAATTCCAGCTCTGGACTTTATAAACAAAGTTGTGATTTTCTATAGAGACTTCAAAGTTGAGCTCTTAGTTTATTTTCAACCGTAATTAGTATATGGACAAGCATTAGGTAGATGCAAAAAAACATGATATTGTTCGAAATTGGAGTGCGCCCTCATCAGGAATCTGAGTCGAACCTTTTTAACTGTTTGTTTGAATATATTTTGACAGAATGGAAACTGTAAATAGTCTAATATTAGACAAAGAGAAAGGTCTCAGAAACCAGTGCCTTTAACTAAGTTGTTCATGATACCAATTGGGGAATGATACAATTTGTAAAATAAATAATTAAATCGAGTAATTGATATCAGCTAGAAACCAGTATATGCAGCAAAGTTTGGTTGTTAGTTTGAATACAACTTTTGACATAGACCACGTACATACTGGCCAAAATCTCAATTTCAAATGAAGCGTTAACAAAGATTGAAGGTGAGGATGACCCAATGTCATATAAACGTTTCATCTTAATAGAATGGCCTTCACCCCAAAACCCCATCTGCCAACGTTTTACACCGATATTTCAATCTGTGTTGTTGATGTGGGAACTAAAAATGTGATTTGGTAATTGCATCGAGTACGTTGTAAATATTGGTCGACCAAAACCAGGCATATTTTTGCTCATTAACAGCAAAAATCAAACATTCTTTAGCCGAAGATTTCACAGGGTAAATGAGAAAAAATTAGTAGCTTTCTCCAGATACAAAATGTTGAACCACTTCCAGTAAAATCTGGGGATGAGGCTTATTAGCGATCGGACCCCCCCATCGACCCTAACACAGCAATATTGCTTGAGTGTGAGGGGTATACGGCCACCCCTTGACGGGGACCAAAACCCGGATTTAAACTTTGTTCTAACTAACCAGGGCCTTAATTCAACAGAGCAAATGATTAAGGAAGTAGTTCTAGCTGATTAAAGGTGCCTTGTGCCCGATTTGGGTGTGGATTGTGTTCTCTACGTGATTATGAGAGCCCCTGGCACTTGCACATGACACCCCATCAAGTACCATGGGAAAAAAACTCTGAGGTTTTGATGATGGTAGACGCAATAATGCCTATTGCAAAGCCCTATTCATATGCGCCTAATAATTATGGTTAACCACTTTAAAACGGAGGTTTTTTTTGTTTATATATTGGAAATGAAATGGATTTGAGGGATCAAATTTCAGGACGACAATGAGATAAATACGCCCTTTTCATCTGATATCTCAAACCGATACTACTTCCGGGTAATAAGGGGGGGGTCCCAAAGACGATCGGACACGCAACTTTAAGACAGCAGATTTATTGCTTTGTCAAAAATAAGCAATTTGGTGTGGATGGTGTACTAGCATCATTCTTTAGCACCTTGACTGCAAAATTAAAACTTACCAACCTGTTTTTTCTATTTATTCAACAGGTATTAGGCTTCATAGTTGCAGTCGCATACCTAATGAGTGGCTTGCAGTCAGTGCCTGGAAACGGAGAGTATCATAGCAGAGACATTACGGATGGTGGAAGCTCATACCAAACATCAATGCCAATGTAGAAAATACACTCTAGCCCAAAGAAGTGATGATGGCAGAACAAACAAAAGTGCCAGGAGACTTGTATTTCTCCCTTTCTCTCAGTGAAAGTAGGTGTGTGGGTTTTAATTTTTACTTGTGTTGTTTACAGCGTTTTTTAAAAAAAGGAAATGTCCTTTAATGTACTAGATGAGTTGCTGTGTGTCTTTTGAAGTTTTGAGTGACTTGGAATTCCCTACTTTTCCAATTGTTAGGTGGCTTGGTGACAATAATTGGGGACTAATCTCGATTCCTGAAAATTGAAACTGATTCTAAATAAATTGTTATAGAGAGTGTCAGCGATTTGTATTTTGCCTAAAGCAATAGTGGATGATTTTTGGAGAAATATCACAAAACAAAACTTTGTACTCGCCTCTTTTGATTTTGCTCTTAAATAAAGGTTTATGACATAAAATTTTCACCAACTTTGATTTTAAGCCCAAAGAAAAACAGGAAAAGCTTAAAAGCTTGACGGCAGAATCGCACCTTTAAATGTGAAAAGGAAGGCAAATATGATCACAGATTTCCGATAGTAATTATAAAAATCTTTATTTAAGAAATGTTGATCATTTAAGCTATACCACTTTTAGGGAATTCATTTATTAAAAGAAACTTAATTTTTCTTTTTTTAAATCTTAAATATTGAATTGTTTTTGAATCAGGAGGAGGACTGTTTGGGTTAGGATACCCATCCAATTCAGACTTAAATGATACGTGACCTAGCATGTGAAAAGGTAAAGTGCAATATTACTTTCAGTTTACATAATTTGCATCATTTACAGCATGTGATTTTAAAGGACACAGGGAAATTTTCTAATGTAAAATTTTGCTAAATTTGCATTGATTAGATGTTAGAACACCTACGAGAACATTTGGACGAGGTATTAAATACCTGCCACCGTCCCTGTTTTAAACACTCTCCCTATTTTGAACTTTCCAAATTGCAAAAAATAGGGATATCCTGATTTCTGAAATTTCAACAAATCTTGAAAAATGCCAGAAAAGTCCTGAAATTCTTTTGGGCTCCTGAACCTTTCCTTGCAGCTTCAAAAACACAATACCCATTATAACTTAGGAGGACTCTACCCCTGTTGTCCTCCATAGGGCGCCCTAAGTGGATCAGAAATAGACAACACCAAAAGGTCTTTCTGAGAGTGTTAACGACACATGCTATTCTGATTCTTGGGTCTCAATGTTGGTAGGTTTATGGACTCACCATATACTGATGGACACCAAGTAGAAAGAAAAACCCAAACCAAGTTTTGAATTTGACTGCTATCTTAAGGGCAAGTGTGAACCTTGAGTTTCCGAGTAGATATTTGGTGTGTAACTTTGCAAATATTTGCTTATGGTATGTAAAAGTATCATTTCTAGAAAGAAAACGGGACACTGAACCCGATGATGCATCAGATTAATGTAAAACTTAACGTATTTGGAGAAAGAAAAGAAAAATACTAAAAACACACGATTTTGCCCAAAAATTTTCATAGACAATATAACAAAAACAATTGAATTTTCATGATTCTTTGTTATTTTTTAGAAACAAGAGACAAATTAGTCTAGGGACGGTTTTTTCATTTTTTAAAATAGAGCTTACTTTTCAAATATAAGGGAAAATGTCAAAAAGTGTTTGATTTGTACTTTTCTTTTCCAAAAATTTGAGTATTGCTATTGGAGAATATTCTTTAGTTTAGAAATCGAAAAAAATGAACAATTGGAACCGTCCCGGAGAAGACCAATCTATCGTAGGAAAGTTAAACCTTAACTTTTACTTTGGTTCATTTTTGGAGTTGTTACTTGTCTGAAAAATTTGCCAAAAGTTTGCGCAACTTGAACATTGAGAAAATCCATTTTTAGTAAAAAAAGTGACTTTTCAACCATTTCAAGCTGTCTCTTTCTAAAATAACTTTATCTTTGAACGTGTCAAATTGAGTATGTTGTGCAAGTGATGAACATACATCTTTATGCACTATTGAATCAAATATTGTTGTCTCTAACTCCAGAATCAGAAGAAATCAGAAATTGAAAATTTCATTCTTGTTTAAATTAGCGTCGCTTTGTTTACCATTTTAAATTATTATTTTCGTTGGTTTTTTCCAAGATGCGTTCCGGCAAAAAGTACATTAAAACACTGCTTTGCACGCTTCAGTTACGCAGCAAAAATTCACCGCGCGACGCGGATTGGTGCACCTTGAACCGCGGCGTGAAATGTCTAAAATTCCCGCCGTTTAGACCAAGCGGTTTGTGACTTTAAATGGTCAAATAGTGTTTTTAAATCGGCAAAAAAGAAGATCAAGATTGTCTGCAGTGGATAAACCTTTGTTGGTAACTATAGAACACAGTTTTTGATGTTTTAAAAATGGTGCAAAAATCAGAAATTCGTTGTTAAAAACAAAAGACAACCAGGGTTGACACTACCCTTAATCAGCCCTGGGCATTAAGATAGGAGAAGCTTGGTTTGCCTTGGATTTTCTGTTGTGGACAACAGAAAGTATAAATGTATAACAGAAAGTCAACAGTTTCCACCTATTCCTTTTAGGGTGATTTAATAGTAGAAGCATTCTATTAGGACACACACCAAAAACGGTTTTTTAAAAAACAAAAACAATTGGGGAGCACAATTCTTGAAAATGTCCTTGTGTCTCTCTAAATGACTATTGATAGTAGGATCGTAAAAAAATCCACCTTGATCTCACAACCTGGTCTGAGCAGTTTATTTTAATGGTTCATTTGTTAACAAGCAGTTACATTAGGTTGCAAAATTATTTGGTTGTTATCCTTCCGCACTTAAAGTAAACCAACTATACTCTTGTGTTTGCACCCCAGAATTGCTTCGCCGGCATAATATGACCACACTGCATCTCTTGCTGTCTTGCACCTACAATATTCCATATCTGCTCACAGGCCGAAAGGGCCAACAAAAAGACATATCAAAGAACATGCTCAAGGGCCAAATACACTTTATATTTTGTATCTGTTGTATGTTTGGCTGATTGGTAGCCATATTATCATAAGATGGCGGGCTGGATTTGGCCCTTGGGCCACCAGATAGATGAGAGAACCCACGAGCTAAGCTATAAGCGATTTGTTTGCAGAATGCTTTATCCAGCTTTCTATAAGGACAGTTTTTTTAATGAAAGTGTAATGTGTCAATTTGCAGGGTGTGTGCAAACATTGTGTGGAATCAATTCTATTGATGAGGTTGTAAATTTTAAATATAGGATTAAATTTAATCAACGGTCATGTTTAATAGGTACACAATTGAAGTATAAAGTAAAGTAAACGCTTTTACAAGCTAGTAACATGTATATCATGGGAGCGATTGTACTGAGGGAGATGGGAATGGGGTGAAGGATGGGGAGTAGAGGAAAGGAATACCGTAGGAAAACGGGGGGCTGACAAACATCGACTGAGCGGCTCTGGTTCGAGAGGCGCGTGTTTCTCGGTATACTCAAAGTCCTATATGTTGGAAAATAAATAATTGCGTAAGAGTGATTATGGAATTTCTCCTCGATCCCACCCATTGCGTAGAATGTGCAGGTATGTGCAATGGGTGCCTGGCGCCCATGGTTTGGAGATTCATGTAAAGCTGTTGGTCCCGTGTGTCAGTGGAATCAATCCCGAATATGTAAAAAGTTGCAGACCTCATCGAAAGAGTAGGGATCATCCCGGGTCTGTTACCTGCACTCATCACTCTAGGTTCCAGAGTCCTCTAGTGTGATGTGGGAACCCGCTTTACTGGAGGTTAAATTGATCCAGATTCCAGATCCAGATATGCTATGATGCATACATTAGGACAATAGGAAAGCAATGGTGTGATTACTCCCTATACTTCCTGTGGCTGGACATGGCCAAAGTGTAAGAACATCTCCTTAATTGTCTAAATACAGACAATTTTTGTATACTGTTAAACAGTAAATTTTACCTGGAAACAATTTTTGTGAATTCCACAAGACGTTTTAAGCCACATAAATGAATTTTCACTGATCAATTTCCTTACATGGATGGGAAATTTGATTCAATATGTGAGAACTCATTGCTGCAAAAAGCATCAAGGTGTTGCTTATTGTAGATATTTCTTGCTACAAGTTCTGTTGTTTTACAGTATTAGATTGTATATATGCATTTATTATGGACAGGCTAAAAATGTTGGTTGGTCTCACTAGCTTTGAAGAAAGTTGGTCTGCGTGTTTTTCCTCTTTTTGTTGTTAAGGTGGTTCAATTACAATTAGAGGTATACCATCGTGTTTGTTCTTCCTGTTAGATGAGATCAACAACATTTTTAAAGCCCTATGGTTAACATTTTAACCACTTACTAACTATACAAAAGAAATACTGGATGCAATAACAATATACACATGGCGTTTTCAGTGTACATTTTATATTTGATATTATGACTGTTGTATAATTAGTCAAGATTTGTGTAATTAGTCAAATTTGTATAATTAGACAAAATTGTCCACCAGCTAGTGTCCCACCAAATAAGTCTTCAACCAAGTAGTTCTTCCAAATTATCTTCTATTTTCCTCTTTGAGTGTGGTGTCAGGGTTATTTTTGTGTGTAAGTTGTTCGTGTTTTGAAATGACCAAAGGACCATTGATGTAGCTTTAATATGTGTCAAATTATATTTTCACAAATAGGCATGAATCAATTTTATGGTATCAGGTGCATGAAGATTCCCTGGAGTCATCAGGTCAAATTTCTTTCATGTTAAAGGCACTATCAGCGATTTGCTAAATCAGAAATTCGAAAAAATAATCAAAAATAAGATTTTTCCATGTTTATAACAAGTATGGGTATCTTAACATACCCTGCAAAGTCTGAAAACAACCTATTAAGTACAAAATGAGATATTTTAGTCATTACTCTCCGTACGGACACTTACGGTAACAGGTAATTGAATGGAGATTCATATCTCTGAACACTGCTGTTTTCTTCCTTTTCTATTAATTTTTCAGTTGCAAAAAATAACTTCAGATAATTCTGCAGCCATATCCTGCACTTTTAATCCATTCCAGTACATTTTAAATATTTTGACTCTTTTGGGTGAATCGCTGATAGTGTCTTTAAAGACTCTCTAAATGGATCAACCTTACGTATCAGGCCTTAAAACTTTAACTGGATGAGTTGATTCAATACACATTTACTACTCTGCAATAAAAATTCACACTACTGTGCTCAACGTGATGAGGATCTCGATCAACATGTGGCAGGTATTATAAAAAGCTGCCCTCTGGTACATAAGAGGTGTTAAACAAAATATCAATCTCAATAATCTAGCATATTTTTGTTTAATTTGGAAAAATGCCAGAATGTGATCAGATCCAGACAATCCCAGCTTGAGCATCAGGCTTTAATTTCCTTAAACCGGCAAGTTATATGCCAATATTATAGACTCCCGGTTGATAATTTCCATTATGATCTATCCCCTTGTTTGCCTGCGATAAGAAAAGGATGGTGACTCCTATCTGATGGTAGCTTGTGCCTGATTTAGGGCAGCTCCATCAGAATTGGAAAAATGTCAGAATTTGATAGATCCTATACCAACCCAGACTTGGCATCAGGCTTTACTTTACTTCCTTAAACAGGAAAGTTATGCCAAATATTACAGACTCCCTGTTGATAAATTTTGTTAATATGATCTATTCCTTGTTTGCTGTAAAAGGACAGTGACTCCCACTTGATGGTATAGCTTGTGCCTAATTTAGGCAGCCCCACTACGTAAATATAACCCAGACCCGAAGATTCTCCTGAAACGGCATAACCAAAGTCGAGGTGCCCAACAGTATTATAATTAGCATACGCACTTCATTATCATGTTTTGGGCACCACATATTTGGTTTTACGTATCGTCGTATTTGGAAAATCCTTAATGCATATATGAGCACGCGGTATTTTACGTTAGTCATACTATACTTTTAGCGAGTGAAAACAATCAGATAACCTGATGCCAATGCCGATCATTCGACTCAATTATCTCTTTTCCTAAGCAAAATTAACAGGGGTCATCGGGAGACTTTTGTGCACTTAGGAGTGCATGAATCTTTTTTAGATGCATTGTTTCTTCCATCGATGATTTTCGCATAATTATGGCAGAAAAATCGGCCGATCAATGGAACCTGGGGGAAATGCCACAACACTGCTAACATAACGCGTGACGCCAGATTGTTATATGCGTGTTTGCGCACAACAGTGACCACGCGCGAGTGCTTGCGCAACGACCACGGCGCGCTGAATGTGAGAGAAAGCGGTTACGGGCTTGGGCCTATGCATAATACACACGATTCACTTCATCCTCTTATATAGTTCCATGGGCAGCCTCCATCAGAAACATAGCCTGTGACATGTTAGTTATTGTAAGCAAGAAATAATTGCGGTTCAGTCTGCAAGCTGAAATGTAGACCAGGAAGTTAGGGTACCATATGTAGATCATGCTTCGTCCAGGATGTATGTCTATTTATAAAGATGGCCATATAAACCAAGAACGTAATGTTATTTGAACTTCCCAACTATTTATTGTAATAGATTTGCCTTCATTTTTTTAATGTTGTGTGTAACTTCTATCGGGCGGTTTATTATTATTTTTAATCTATAGAAAAACAATTTATGAAAGAATTTGTATATATTGATTAGTACTGATTGCAGAACAGTATCAATATAATTTATAAATTATTTTTTTTAGCCATAAATGTTCTAACACTTGCCCACAATTTAAAGTGGGTGACAAGGTGGGAACCATAATCACCACAAGTTCTGATTACCAATTTTGGTTTAAATTGGTCCAGCCGTTTCGATTGAATAAGCATCATTTTTTACCAATGGCCCATTGGACTATGTGCGAGGTATTGTGGTCACCACCGTGACATTAGGTATGTTTTGTTCAAAAGGAAAACAATTCTGGAATCTAATTTCTCTGGGGTAATTATTTTTATTATATCAGGATTGCAGTGATTTGAGCCTGTTGATAGTATCCAAATATTGACTGCTATGAGGGGCATGGTTGAAACTATAGCCCAAGGTGATCTCTAACCATATTATGGCCCGAGGCGTAAGCCGAGGGCATCGTATGGTTTCGAGATCACCGACGGCCTATAGTTTCAACCATGTCCCGAATAAAAAGCAGTCAATATTTGTTTTATATACCGAAGATATAATTCTTGTCATCTGATTGGTTAAGAACATTCTAAGCCAAGATTCTTTAGCATAGGCCTAATATGTGTAGGCCCTGGTTTAAGTAACAACAATTATGTGTAACTTACCGATAGTCTCCAGGATTCCAACGTCTAAGTGTTCCAATAAACAATCCAAAATTAAAACACAAAACGAGAACATTAACACAAGATTAAATTTCCAAAGTTCCAAACTTGCCTTCTTTCATTCCATGTCAACATTTTTAAAAGTCCGCATCATGTCTCGTAAATTCTTCCTGCCACGATTGCAAAAGTACGGCGTTATATCCAGGAACACCTTGTCCTGTGACCCTTGGTGGATCATTCAAATCCATTTACTCTTGAATTAAGGCCATGTCTTCTTGGGTTGGCGATTGGTTTTTGTGCGTTACAAACCCTTACCTTACCTTGCTGTTTCAGGGTGGTGCTGAGAAACAGTTGAAAACTCGTGAAGATTAGCACAATCTTCATGACCTATGATATCACCTTGCCTTGTGGTTGAGGAAGTGACGTTGGAGTCCAAAACGGATCGCCATCATCGACTTTTTTGCTATACAAAGTGCAATTTTTCTGTCGGCAAGATTCGTAGCAAGTCATTGAACTCCGAATTCGGCAACCTTTCCACGGCCCGCAGAGTGGTCGTCACGCTGTCACAAAAAAATAATCCTCGAATATCTCACGGTGTACTTTTTACCGCCGTTTACGGTATTAGCACTATTAGCTGCGTCTATGATTCATTTAAGACAAGCTCAAAGCGTGGCTTGATTCAGCCATTTCGTTGCCTGTTCGTGTTGTTTGTCCGTCTTCTGGACCAGTCACTGTGTGGTAAATGTGAAACAAATTTCCCTAAACAGCTAAAAGCGATCGCCTGCTTCACACACAGAAATGTACCCGTGAGTTCGAGGTTCGCGTTGTATTCATCTCTTACACCAGCTTCATCATAATACGGATGGATATATAGTCCGTACAGCAGTCCCTATGTTGGGAAGAGTGTCCAGGTATAGGTCATGAATGGGATGCCCGCTCTCCCAGGGAATAGTTCATATTTGGTTCAATTCTTGAAGCTAGTTGAATTTATGCCTCCACTTTTAACCAATCATATAACAGGGATCTATATATGAGGTATATAATTTTTATTATTACACCTCATGAATATTCATGAACATAATCATGCTATCTCATTGGTTGATTCCTATTACGCGAACTATTTCCCTAGGGAAATAGATTGAACTGTTTCCCTACAACCTCGTCCCCAGAGTCACAGTGCGGTGTAATAAAACAAATACTACATGGTTTATATCGGGAAATAGGGCACACTATTTTCCCTTGGTACTGGCTACGGGCCTATCACCCCTCACCCTTCGGGTTCGGGGTGATAGGCCCATAGCCAGTACCGCGGGAAAATAGTGTGCCCTATTTCCCTCTAACCATGTAGTATTTGTATACTATCACATGGCTTGAAAATAAAACAGGTGATATCATGATATAAAACAAATATTGGCTGCCTACATTCGTGCAATGGTAAAAAAATATCATTCTGTCAAATTTTGACTGTTCCATTTCACTCGGCTTCGCCTTGTGAAGTAGAAAATTTGACCTCATGATATATTTTTTACTATCACACTCTTGGGCATTCAGTATTTGTATACTATGCACCTTTTACCAGCAGGTTACAAGGAGCAGGAATAACACCAAAAAATTATGACAGTGACAATGCACCTTTACACCGATGGTGACATCTCAATTTTGATGGTAGTAAGTGGGGGATGTGGTTGTCAATTGGGTTACCCACCTTTATTTGAAATTAACAGTAATAACTTGGATGATAATTTTAAGTTGGGAGTAGAAGAATATTAATAGTGTCTGTTGCATTTTTGAAGTGTTTTAATGTTAAATTGACCATTGTTTCAGAAGTAAACGAAGTATTCTTGCAAATGAACAAACTCCTGTACTTGATCAGGGATGGTATTATACTAATAGGCCAGTCAAAATAAGGCAAATTAAGGAAACACTTTTTTTTGGTTTTGTACTTAAATACCAAAGAACACACACATACAATATGAAATTTATGTATGGTGTTACTCTAACTGCTGGGATATGTCTAGTGACACAAGTCTCAAATTAAAATTCAAGTACACTACAGATATGCCTACTTTACAATGCAAAGGACTTATTCTGTCTGCAACTTGTGTTTTTGTTGGAATTTCTCACTCTAGCTCACTCTAAAAAATATAAGCATAATAAATTAACATTATGTGCCTAGAGGAGGAATCGAACCCATGACCTTTGGATTACAAGACGAGTGCCTATAGACGCATGCCACACTATCCTAGCCGGCAGAAGGTTGTTCTTTGTAATACTTAAATAAATACCTTGACGAAATAAAGCACAAACATGAATAGCGCCGCCATGAGATGAGTTAAAAAGATGTGGTCCTGGAACACAAGTTGTGGATGCAATAAATTCTTTGCACTTTACAGCAACTGCATATGGTGGTTCCCTTTGACTTTGTTCTATTACCACTTCCGTCTGACAAGATGTAGGTGCAGGAAAAAAGAAAACAATTGGCTTGCACAATTAGAAACACATTGATGATAAAATCATTACAGCAACATAAAACCATGCTAACACACCCAATTATATGGTCCCAATGAGCAGATAACATTGCACGACTAAGTGTTCTATATTTTGCATAGACCTTCACTTATGCAACACAGTGATGCGCACAGTGATGAGTAGCTGTGAATTACACTGGTCATAATTCAAACTATTTCAATCAGTTTGTACCTGTATTCTTGGATAGCCCAAGCTACAATCATGGAAAAAAGTAGCTGGAACACTCGCCACCATTTGCTACATTGCTCACCCGGGCCAGAGTTTAGTTAAGAACCTACAAGCCCCTGTCCACTTCAACTTACCCTTCCCAACCCCTGTCAATCAATGTTGGGGGAAATTGGCAAGAGTGCTGATGACGATACCTCATTCAACATTGGTTGGGGAGATGGGAATAGTTTTCCAAAAAATCATTCAGTGTTCCAACAATTTCCAAGATTGTAGGGTGAGGGCCTTGCTGTTATACTATTGTGCTGCTTGTACAGCTATTTGCCATCACATCCATTGCTGAAGTATTTTGAATCAAACCTTTCAACCTTTTGAATATAGTGGAACCAGCTACCTGTTAACTGCCCATTTCTATATCATGTTTCATCATGTAGGTGCAGCAAGGTCATAAGTGCAATAGCTGCCATGTGATACATCTACATCTGTGTGCTGCCACATATTAGGAAACCTCAATTCATCTTTTCTTTAGTCAGTGGCTTTGGAAATAAATGGTTCTTCAGGTGACTATCGCCTGAAGAACCATTTGAAGAGCCACTGACCAAGACTTGGCATAATAGTATGTTTGATGGGAATTTCTAACAAATGACAGCTATTACACTTATGACCTTCTTGCACATACATGAGGATTTGTTTGCTGTATTCTATATTCTGAAATATTTCAGGCATTGCCCATGTATAGCAGGCAAATATTGATCAATATACCTATGCTTGTTTTGGCTTACATACCATAAGTTGCTTACTATGTATATATAGGTGCTGAAGGTTATAATAATATAAGGGTGTGTACCCAAAGCATTTATTAAACATATGCAGAGTAGTATGAAAATATAGTTGAACTGGTCCATGGATGTTAAAGGAACATTGGCATTGTCTTCTACAAGATTGTGATGTGATATACATTTGCTCAGATCATCTTCTCTGATTTGCTAAAGAGGCATGGAACTGGGAAACAATGAGTACCCTTTTTCCTGACATACTTGACATAATATTTTGTGGTACACTTTTGCTGTGTCACTGTAAGGCAAAAAAAAAAAATTGTTTGATTGTCCATAGATGCCTTTGGCAGAATGAGTCGGTCGGTCGGATTTTTGTTTTAATTTTTTTTTTACCCAAGTAGTTGTAATATGATATTGCATCACATTCAAACTGAGGTATAATAATTAAAACAATGCAATTTCAATGAACAATGCACTGACTTGTTTTAATACAACATTTTCAGCATGAATGACAAAGCCTCAAAGCTAGAAAACCTGTTCATTGTTTACAAGGCTGTGTGAGTGTGTGTACTTGCCTGGCATATATCGAATGTAGTTGAACACTGGCGCCAATCCGTATAAGCATTGCTTCGATGTCGCACAGTCAAAACCCCCCCCACCCTCCTTTTGACGACACCAGTACTCTAGATCTTGTCTATATCGCAGATATCATTGAACAATCTCCTCCCTCCAAGTTTTATTTATGTTAAGACCCTAATTCAATTACTATCACTTGGGTCACCTGAGGTGTGCTAGACTCAGTTCTCAGTCCCCCTTATCATACTGAATATAGGCACTAGTTTGCTCCTCCTTGGTCATTTGCATTGTAGGTTGCATAGTGTGGATAGCATGGAGAAGTGACTTTTGGGTATAATAAGAAAAATTATCCATATTTTGGGACTGAATTCATTCTTAATAACATTTTAACTTATTAAAAAAAGAAAAACGTGGAGAAAATGATCAAGATTCCAATACATTTAACGGCACAAAATTGCTACCCGAGAAATGCCGAAATGTTCCGAATTCTGCCTCTTTGTCTGGTTGGGAAGCACGCATTCACACGGGGAGAGAAATATATTTGTGCTTTACGTGAACTACAAATTACAGTTTGATAGCCACCATAATAGCTAGTGAAACAATGCCATTGGGTTTACCAATCAAAGGTTGACCAGCAAAGTTTTAAATTCAATTAAAAAAAAAGTGCAATCTTACTTCAAATTCAACATTTTTTTCACAAAATTTTCTACCGTGCGGAACCGGTGCAGTGGCATAACCCCCAAATGAACTGACTCATTGTACAGTGTCTATGGAGAAGGCCCAAATCGCCCCCCCCAAAATGCCTCGGCACCCCTTCTGCCCCCCCCCCACATTTGGCAAAGGTTGGTTAGCCACTGAACCAGTATGAGATTGAATGGTAATCACCATTGTCTGTTTCACAGACTAGTACCGAGAGACCAATGGACACATACACTACGGCCGGTGGCCTTGGAGTAATACACCCCGCTAGTGAGAAAAATTGCGAATTGCGCTTGAAGATAACAACCTGGCGTCTTTTTGAGACATACCATGGTATTATTTTAAAGCAGATTTTTGGCATAAAAATTTTAAACATTTTCCGATTGAATGTCAATTTCTTTTTTTTTTTTTAAGTTTTTTCACCAAAATTGAAAAAAAAACACTTTTTCCAACAAAAAAAAAATAAAACGGTAGGGACAATGGTAATAGGGTCGGTCGGTATGAGACATCAAACCATATTTTTTGGGGCCTAATTCTAACCATGAACTTTTATTCTATTATGTATCGCTCTACCTTCCCATTATCAAAAGATTCAAAGCATGCTCTTTGCTTGGTTAGCCCATATTTTGGCTTGCCGGCGCTTATCCGCCCCAAGGTTGCTTTTACGTCCTATTTGTGAGGCAATTGCATACCTGTTCATGCTTTGCCACCACCACTCTAAGTGCACACACGGATGTAGAGAAAATGTAGTGCATGCTGTAAAGAATGTACCAGGGGTGGCTCCAGGGGGTGGCCGCCCACCCCACCGCCCGAGGTAATTTCAAAATTTAGAAACAGGTTTTATATGCAATAAATTGCGCACAAAATAGGGTTTTTTTTAACCAAAATGAAGTGTTTTGTACGGTTTGGGTGGCCCATGATTACTATTGCATAAAATGAACAAAATAGATGGTAGAGTGGCATGTCAGGATTGGCACTCACTTGCACTGGGTTCATCCATTGATCTCTACTTGTTTGTCAGAAATACTTCTTGGTAAAGATCTAAAGGATAGTGTATCAGGTCCTGGGTCCATGGTTCTGGCATTTATTTCAGAGTTCATGCACGCAAATATAAATTTATATCAGGCAGGGTGATAAGGAGAAATGGTTGGTTGACCAGTAAGACACAGCTCGTTGTCCTTGGCACCCGGCCACTTATTACTTAAAGCAATCATTAGCATTTTTGTGTCGCCTGAACGAATGTTCATGGAGGCACATACTATCAAATTTCTGTGTGTCCGTGCGTCCGTCTGTCCGTCCGTCCGTCCGTGTATAGGCTTTGTTACCTTTTTTAAAATGCTCTGTAGGATAAACGCTATCCCCGATTTACTTCAACTGCTAGGTGATAGAGTTATTTGCCGCAATATTAGTGTAGCTTTTGGGGCTGCATTATTTTGCATTCAGTAATTTTAAATTAGCCTTACACTTTGCATATTTTTCAGACATTTCGGTAACCTTTTTTTAAAATGCTCTGCTGTCTAAACGCTATCCTGAGTAACTTCACACTTGGTAGGGTGATAGAGTGAGGTGCAAAATATTATGTGTATTTTGGGCGCGTTTATGCATATTCATGATATTAATTAGCTTATTTTGGCCAGTCAAATGATAACCCTTTCCCTGTCCCTGCAAGGCCTGTGTACAAGTTCCCTGGAGTTCCGTAAGGCCATAATGATGTAACTTGTGGAAAGGGTGGGTTACAAGTTTCCTCACCTGAAGTTAAATTTTGAGCATATTTCGGACCAATTACATCTGCAAATGAGGCTAATTAATATGCAAAAATCAGCGTAATCAGCTATATTTTTGAAACTACATCGAAATGCAAAATTCCTTCAACTGCACGAAAACCCATTATGGGGTGTGGCGGGGCATCTTCTTTGCCATTTCAAGTCCTGATACGGTGTCGGCTTTTTAAAAAAATCAATTAATATGCATAATTGCTGTACGCTAAAATGGTACATCGGATAGGCAAAATTCCTTTGCATTGGGAGGTGTGCGTCTGGGTGGGGTGGGGTGTGTCGGGAGGGGTTGTGTGGGTGTGCGTCTGGGTGGGGTCGGGGTTGGCTAGCGTGGGTCGGCGATGGTGTGGGGCTGTGTGGAGAGGGAGGGGTGGGGTGACCTCGGTGACATGGTGACTTTGTGTGACCTTGGTGACTTTGTGTGACCTTGGTGACTTTGTTTGACCTTTGTGACCCCATGTGAACCTTGGTGACCTCATGTGACCTTGGTAACCTTTGTTGCCCTTGGTGAACTCATGTTACCTTTGGCCACATTCACAAAGAGAGGTGTGCTGGGGAGCAGTCGGGGTGGGATGTGACGGGGAGGGGGTGGGGTGAGGTTGGGGGATGTGTCGGGGAAAGGGAAGGGTGCATCGGGGGCAGGGGGGGGCGGGGGGGTGGGGGATGTAACTTATGTGCCCTTAAGGACCTCATGTGACCTTTGTGACCCCAAGTGACTCAGTGACCCCTGTGACCCATTGACCATGTGACCTTGGTTACATAATGTCACCTTTACAAACCCCATTTACAAACCGCCACGGCAGACGAAATAGCGGTCTCAAAACTAACGCGATGCTTCTGGCTAAACACTTTGCCCGAATTACTTCAAACTTGGTGATTTTGTATAACTCTTCTCTGCAGTGCATTTGTCTCTTCTATCAGCATTTGCCAAACTTTCAATCATAAAGCAAGTGATCGCGCAACCAGGCGACACTTGTGGTTCGAGAACCGCTTGTTTGAAGAGCGCCCTCCAATTTCAAAATTTGATATTTTTGCACAGTTACGTTGGTAATTGTCTAGGAAACTATACCTGCGAACGAGAATGCTAAAAAATGCGTATTTATCACAAAATAAGCGATTTGTAATTAGAATTGGATCCCAGATTGGACTTTAACAAGCAGAGCGGAAATGCTACGTTTATGTCCGTCCATGATGAATAGTGCCACATCGAGAAAAATAAACCTCTAACTTGGCTTGCCTGAACTATTAAACAACTAATGGATGAGCGTAGACACGTACATGGTGCTATTTTCCGGCTATTTCACATTGGAAGGCCGTTTCCAGCAGCCGTTGTATAATTATTCTAGTACAAAATTCCTTCGTTTGTGACACATAGACATTTTCGAGCTTAACCATTCACAGGTATAGTTTACTAGCCAGTTTACCAATTGCAACGTTGGTAAAAATCTCAAAGTTTGAAAAATTGGAGGCGCTCTCAAAAAAAATGTGCTCATATTGCTTTAATTTGGCCACCCCAAGGGGGGCCAAGGGGTTAATTGAATTTTTATTGAATCAATGATTTTTTTTTTTAAAAAAAATCAGCTGTTGGAGTAATTCGTTGTTTCAAATGATACTTGTTAATATCCCACTTGAGATGTTTCTCTCCATGATTAAGAAATAAAAAGTGATAGCGAATAATGTGTCCAAGATCATAAAAATTAAATGGAGTTTTTCCGCCGAGGATACATCATGAGCTAACTTGATTTAATAAGGAAATACATTTGTGACCCATTTTTTGCAGAATAATGGGCAGTAACTGACCAATTGGAATGCTGCATTTTCAATAATGGGCAGTAGATGTAATAGAATTGAGATGCATTTTAAGCACTAAAACAACTGCACACACACATGCGATTCCTAGCATTTTGTCTGAAATTATGAATTAATAGAGAGTATAGAGTATGAATTAATAGAAAGTGATGCAGCATCAATTACGGGCGGATAAGGTGTCGGGGGGGGGGGCTTGTATTCTAAGGTGGATATCATTCTCCTATATGACCTCCCAAAATGTTTGCTACCCTAATTGAGTAATTGTGCGACTGTTTTTGTAATGTAACCTGTAGGGGTATTTATCAGGGCTATGTGTAGGAGACGATCAGAATGACATCAAGAGAGATGCTGTTGTTGCACAATGCTGCATGATTTCTCAAATCAGAAATGATTAAAAATATACCGGTACTATGTGAAATCGAAAAATGGGGAAGAAAATCCCATATTTTTGCCAGCACTTTTTTTTAAGTCAAAAGAAGTCAAACTGTGATTTAATGGGTAATCAAATAATCACTCCAACACAGTAATTTACAAATTGGCAATCATGCCCTAATTTTGTAGGTATTCAAGCTACTCAGAGTTTTCCTCCCGAGAGGGCGCACTCCATTTTTCAAACAAACATTGTGTTATGCATATACATAATGCTTGTCAATATGCTAATCACTGTGTGAATTAATAACTAAGCTCAAATTGAAGTCCTTCATATAGAAAAACACAATTTTTGTGTCAAATTCCGGAGCCGGAAATTGTGTTGTACACGGTTCCTATGGCACAGTTATACTGTGCTTAAATGTGACTGCATGAAACAGAAAATCGGATTCATCTCTAACTTTTAAATTGGGGCATTTTAGGTGACTATCTTTCTTTTAGTTTCTAGATTATATTTTTAAGTACTCTATACAAAAAAATAATATTTTGAAATCTCGGAGTCACCCTTTAAGAGGAGAACCCATACAACTAATATATTATACAATATCCTCTATAAAATAATTATTGACCACATATCCAGTGTTTCCATCGATAACCAAATTATATTAACCATAGCGATGAATTAAAACCATCTACTGTCCATTCAATTAGCGTAGACCCTCGGTTTTTAATTAATATTAGAGAAGGTATTAGTATCGGAGAAAAAAAGGAAAAATCGTGAAAGAAAAGTTGGTATCATCTAATTACCCAACAATATTTTAAGGGCGTGCTGAAAAGTATTTTTCTTTTTTCACAAAAAAACCCCCCAATTCTATTCAATTTCTTTTCTGCTATTTTTGGCCATCAACGGCAAGGAATCGGAAGCAGCAGAATATTCGTAATGAGCATAAACTTTTTCAGGAACGTTTCCATTTATTAGATAGGTGTGTGTAAAACGTGGCATCGCTCTTTGACAGTAGAAAACATTGATCGATATCATCAACAATGCTTGTAATGTATAAATAGGGTCTTTTTTTATTCCCCGGGATTGATGTAGTCATCATTGCCCTGATCAACTTTTGTGTTATTCATGGGTTTATATGATATGGACCATCTAGCAGCCTGGTTTCCTGACGTGTCGAGGTGCGAGGGACATCACCAAGGGGTGAAACGCATCAAACAAACCATCGTTCCGTGCTGGGCGCGACATTTTGAATATTCAAAACGAAATAATTTCAGTTTTGGGGTTGCTTGTATACACACATAATGTCAATTCGATACCAAACAATCCGCCAAAATATCGTTGTGTGGATGTTGGATGTTGGGGTGCTATGGGTTGTTTAATTTTGTCCTACCCATGGCCACACAAGGAATGAAAATGACACATCAGTCGCCTTATTTAATAAACGCCTCAATGAATACATCTTTTTCCCTAGCGCGCATTGCCTTATGGGAAAAAAGAGTACTAGGCACAATGATCCCGGTACACTATTATTACAGTACAAATATTTACACCTGGCCACCTCTACACATCCATTATTTGTATCACTACCGATTATTGTATATGCAAGCGGCACCCACAGTATGTGGAGAAGCGGAGGCAGCCATTGCCTTCTATTGTTTGTACTCTAAGTTTTCTTTGTGTTCGGCAAAACATGCGAGAGGTGAATTTCTAAAGATTGCGTAACGGTTTGCCTCTCTATCTCTATAGAACCTCTTTGGACATCACATACAAAGCGACACACCCTCTTCAATGTGGGCTATTTATGCCGGTTTGGGCGCGAATGATAATTAGGCACAAAGCCCTAAAGGTGCTCACGCATACCGGCGGACAGCGCTTTGTTTCTTCTTGCCCTGGCGTGATGTCACAATGGCACATCGTCTATACAAAAATATGTCTCTTCAAACTTTCAAAGAAAACAAATACAATACATCTTTGTATTATGGTCCTTTTAAGAGAAGATGATCACAATATGAGAGGTCACTGGTCACTGTCCGACCGAGGTCTTCTGATCCGCCGATATTGATCGCATTGGGTATCGCTACATCGATAACCGCTTCCTACCTCGTATGTATCATCCCAAATACCAACTCACACTTCATTTGTTTAAATGTTACAGAGGCTGGAACAGATCATTTGGCAATTTGGGGGAAAGGTCAAATTTATTGATTTGTAGGTAAAATTCCATCCATATATTTTGAAATTTAAAAATCATGTTGGGTAATTTTCGTGAATACAAACTTTTCTTTCGCGATTTTTCCCGAATCTCCTACCTGTCTCTAATATTAAATTAAAACCGAGGGTCCTAATAATTGCATGGACAGTAGTCTGACCATGCGCTATTTTAAATTCGCGCTGGTGTATAACGTGTTATGTGATACGGCCGGCACATTTGCATCATCATGTCATAGCAAAATACCCATTCTTAAAGCGTCATGTGTGAAGGTTAGGTGTACTGTCCGTATCGCATAACATACATACACACATACATATCCCATACATTGTGAATATATAGTGTGAATTTCAAATAGTGCATGGCCAGACGATTGTTTTTAATTCATTTTAAATGGTTAGTATCAATAACGTAATAATAATATATAACCATTTAACCCATGCGATGTGTGTTTCAATATTATTTTTATAGCGTATTCTTAGTACAGGTTTCAATCACTTTAATGATTTTGATACACTAACAGTTGTAATGCTTGCATGTACATCGCCTGATTTAAAAAAACTACCCTAATTACAAACATTACACTTTTTGTACATGAGCAGAATATCCGCTTTGGAATACAAGTGCCCCTGGGAAAGTAGCACACTTGCTCATAAATGGGCATTTGCACACCCCACGCACACATCTTATCCTTCTAGCCTACAAAAAGTCCCTAGTGCAAAAATATTGAGATAACTTAAAGACACTATCATGATTTGAAAATGAATTTGAAATTTGCAGGAAACCCTTCAAAGTGCGGATAAGTCTGTAGAATTCTCATAAGTTACCTTTTCCAGCTGGAGAATTGAAAGAAAGGAAGAACACGCAGTGTTCCAAGATACGATTCTCCATTCATTACGTGTTGTAGTATGTTCCGTATCGGACAGTAATGACTACAATCTTCCTCTCCGATTCCTGTCCTTATTGGGTTGTTTTGGGGCTTATCATTTGCAAGGTACATGTAGGTAACCTGTACTGTTACGTACATGCTAAATCTGATTTTTGATGAATTTTTTCGATTGCTGATTTAGCAATCACTGATAGTGTCTTTACTGAGGATTTAAATTTAGGTAAGGGAAGTGAAAATTGAGTTTATTGTTTGAGAAATTTGTGATGTGTTGTGCAAGCTTCTATGTTCAGACATCAAGGAAATTAGAAAGCCTTGGACTAAAAAAAATGAACCTCTGAGTGTAGGTCCCTAGGTGTGCTCTAATGAGATGTGGTAAAGTGCTACCTGATTTATATGTAACAGGACAGGCATTGAGTTTATAGGCTTTATGGTTTAGAAAACTGGGTGTGTATATGCTGTTAAGGGCAAGCAGGCAAGAAAGTGAGTCAGGTTCTGTTTGTGAACCCTTGATATACTGTATGCATGACTATGGCAGATTTGTTCTTTTTGTGTAATGGTTTTGCAGAGCTTCTTATTATAAATGTTGGAATATGATATATATAGATTTTTAATGAATGGAAACTGTAATGACATGCACTATAATAGTTGATTTTTATGATTTTACACAAAAATAATTAGTGTATTCTTTGATGTACGGCATTGATAGAACAGTGGTAGAATGCCTCATCTTGCCAGGACTTTTTGGCAAAACAGTTACCAGGGGGTGGTTAACACTCCTCAGGAATTCACTTTAAAGCATCCGATATGCGTATGATCAGTGGCGGCGCCACGGGAGAGGGGGCAGTCATGGGGGAATCTCCCCCCATTTTTTTTCTTGTCCCCCCCCCCCACGAAAGAAAAATGACCACCATTTTGAATGTTAAAAAAAGTCAAAAAAACAAAAAAACCGAAAAAGAAGAAAAATTTGTTAAAAAACTCCAAATTTTTGCATACCCCGAATTTCACTGTTTCCCAAAAAAATTTCAATTTTACCCCATTTGCTCCCCAGAAAGAGGTCTGGCACCACACAGCTTATGATTTTGGTACTCTACTTTGGATTAACACCAAATGGCGGACCTTGTAACAGTGTGAACTGACATGGAATAATGTAGGTGCATAGGACAACGCAGAGAGCAGTGTGTAATATGCGTGGCGTGCGTGATTCTGTGCAAACGCTCAAGTACATTTGGTTTACTTTACGTGCGGAACGATAAGCCGAATAATCCCCGCCTATTGGTGGTAATCAAGTCTATAACAAAATATAAGCTGTGGTGGTGCCAGCACCTCTTTTTCTGGGGGAGCAAAGGGGGAAGCGGAAAATTGAAATTTTTTTGTCTTTTTTTCCTCTTCCATGGATCCAACGTAGTAGTAGGTGTCCGTGCGGACAATGCCTCTTAAAATATCCCAATTCTTCTAAGGCCAAAAAAAAAAATTGTTTGGTTTGTCCATAGATGATTTTTTAGAGTTGGGTTGGTCGGTGGAACAACTTTTGTTTTTTAATGTCAATAGCAAACTGTTATTGAAACATGTTTTGTTGGAGTAATAAGTTAATCAAACACTAAAAATCAAGTGGATTCTTACTTAAAAAAATACATCTTTGTACATTATGAAAACCAACTAACATGCTAAGAAAATGTTTAAACATCTTTTTTACATTTCAGAAAGTTAAAATTGAAAAAAAAAACTTTTTAGGAATTTTTCAAAATTAGGGTCGGTATTCTTTTGCACAGTAAAAGGAAAAAAAACTTTTTCCTGATTTTCAAAATTAGGGTCGGTCGGATGAGGACAATCAAACATTTTTTTTTTTGGCCTAATTGAGTTACTTTTGGTCTTATCATTTGCAGGGTATGTTAGGATACCTATATGTTGCAGACATGCAAAAATCTGATTTTTAGGCTATTCGATGCAATCAGTAAGAAGGGCATGTCAGCATGGTTCATGTTGTCTGTCTGTCGGTCTGCGTGTGTGAGTGTGTCAAACATTTAGTATACACCTTTTGGTTGATACTTTCTACTGTATTTTTTTAGTGCAGTGATGGATAAGTTTATATTTGGCATGCTTTTACATTAATTGAGACAAGGGATCTTATGTGGGGTCACAGATGAGGTCAAAGGTCACTTAGGGTCATATTGCTCTAGTATACATCTTTTGGTTTAAACAACTTTTTAGTGCAGTGATGGAACAAGTTCATACCTGGTATGCTTATACATTGAGACATATGGGGGGTAAGGGGTAAATAAGATGGATAGGTCAAAGGCCATTCAGGGGTCACTAAGGGTTATTATATTGCTCTCATTCCTTGACCACATAATTAGACAACCAATTTGGGACATTTTTATGTATTTTTAATTTTTTATTTTCTCATTCAGTAAATTACTGAGTGCCTTTTAATTGTTATTTTCTCAGCAGCCCAATGTGCCAGCTTTGTGATTTTTCAACATTTGAAAAGAAAACATTTCCAGGTTTGAACTAGTAATATCCAAAACCATGGAATTTTACTGATTGTATTTTTGTCATAAAGCTGTTTCAGGGTTGCATTTTTATAGCATCTCTCTGAAGAAAAAACTTTCAAAACTTTGAATGGAGAGGTTTATGTAATTGTGCATTTCTTAAAAACCAGTGAAGCAAATCATATGGTTTTGCTACTAAAACCTAGAAAATTACTCTCTTCATTCCAAGTCAATATCTTTTTGGGGAAAATTTTCTCCCCAAATAGGGGTCTTTGGGTGTCGGTGGTAAAATTTTCAAAAAATATGGGGTCTTTGGGTGAGAGCGTTGCTGAAAATTGGGGTCTTACAGCCTTGAATATGCGTCACCTCCAAGATGGGAGTTACTGTTATAAAACACAAATTTAAAAAAACCTTGACAGTAGAGTTGACTCTTCAACTCCCAATGGCTTGGGATTGAGAAAATATTGCTTGATAATGCATTACAGATTTTTTTTAATCAAGATGAGTTAAACCAATGGTAACATCACATTGGTCCCCTCACTCCCCAGCCCATTGAGACAAGGGTATGGTTAAACCGTGTCCACTCTTCCATCACAAAATCTACTCTTGAAGCAAAGACAGTTTGAACCTAAACAAAAATCACACCGATTCAAGTCATCACTTTTGTTACCACATTTAATACACATTTTACTGGTCTCACACAGGGAATTCATTGTTAGTAGAAAATACAAAAATAGTACCCACTACCAACAAATAGTTTCACATCTGTTGTAGTACAGTATGTTTACAATGGGATCAAATCTAATACACTTACTGGTATGACATTAGTCATGTCGAGTTGTAACTCAAGAGTTTCAAAACAGAGTGTCGATTGGGTTATTTGATTGTATGGATGCATTCGGAGTTAACTCCGGAGTGTTATCGGAGTCTAGCGGGGTTTTATCCCCCCTAAAAATCTTAGGGTAAAGCACCAACTCGGATAACACTCTGGAGTGTTTTAGTGAGCGAAGGTGACCTCAAAAGGTCATTTGTGTATACGGTTCACCTCAAGAAAAGGTTGTTTGTCCAATTATGCTAATTCCATTCACTTTTGTGGTAATTTGAAATTGTTGCAGTTGGTTACCCAGAGCGGTGAAATAAAATTCAAGAATACGGTGCACTAAATTTCATTGTATCTTTGGAAACACACATTGTATAGCAAAAATTAACACAAATTAGTAATACTCCGAGCTGCACCAAAATTTCAAATTTGTGAATTATGGCTGGTTTTGTGGGAGCAGGTTATATGCAAATTAGTATGAAATATGGTGACTACTAATATAATTTTGTTTTTACCCCAAAACACTGTAGTTTTGTCCTACAAAAAGGGAGTTTCCGTAACCTGACCCATCTGACACTTTCTTCTGACATACTTATGAATTTGGAAACCCTTCACGGAATAAAGCATGTTTATTCTGTTAAGGTTTCCGAATTCATAAGTGTGTCAGAAAAAAGTCTCGGATGGGCCAGGTTATGGAAATTCCCCTACAAAGTGCTTATTTACAAAGTACATTTGGGACAATATCTTCACATTAAGTAGACACACTCTTGCAATTCATCTGTAACATATAAATACTACCCAACTGATATCCCACTTATACTATCCATAGTCCTATCACATTACTATAGCCCCATCCCCAGAAGTAGTCAAAATATTGCTGTCTGAAGAAAGCTAATATTTTTCTCATATACCGTATGAAATCTTAGCACTAAAAGATGTTTGGTTTGGATGTTACGAGTGCAAAAGTGGCCTATTTTGGACTGACCAATATCAATTTTACACTGCATTCTATAGGCTTACAAAATTATGTTTTTGGCTCACGTCAAAACAGATGAAATATTGGCACAAAACTTTACAGATGGAGTATTGGTCAGTCATTCAATTATGATAGATTCAACCCATTGTGTCACCAGGGAAAGTTTTGGACAGCATCGATTACAGGCACTCAAAAGTCAGTAACATACATTTCAACTCGCCCGTTACATTGAATACCATTGAAGCAAATACGACTAGTCAGAATGTTTTGAGAGTTAATGTAGCTGCGGTTACATTGACTTGAAGTCTGGAATGCTTTCATTAAGCATAGAATTGATTTTCTCTTCTATATAACTACATGTTTCAATGGATTTAGCATTGTAATTTTAATTTCCACCCACTGCACATGCCCCTCATTCAATGCCAATACCTTCAGAAAAGTACTGGAGGTGACACAATGGGTTGAATCTACTACTATAATCTGAAACTAGCTATAATTAAGATGAAAACTTTCTATAATTGAACCATTTCCCTTTAAAAACAAAACACCTGAACAACAAAATAAAGATGATAGCTGCCATTAGAAAATAAATAAAACATTGTCATTCCTCTGGAACATTACATAAACCTAGTCTAGTCTGAATACTTCCAGTGTTGCCAACAAAAATTTCGCCTACCCGCGGCAAAGGGCCGCGCCAAGGCGCGGCAAATGGCCAAAAAGTAGCCCAATTTTTCACTTGTCGCTTAGCGCATGTGAGGGCGCTATTTTTACCCAAAAATGTCATTTTAGTCCGATTTTTTACTATTTTTATCTATTTTTTATTATTTTATATTTTTTATGATTATGAAAGAATCTATTTTGTTTTTGTTTTCTTTCTTTTTCTTCATTTTTTCTATTTTTAAATTTTTTTTTCTTTATTCTTTATTAACACACACTCGATTAAAACTGTTGTAACTATAGCAATAATAGTAAACAGGGCTGGAAAAAATGTAAATTTCCCGGGAAGCCGAATATGATTTCCAGCCAGGACAGCTTCCAACATGAATGAAATTCTTCACCTCCAAATTGATTCCTAAGGGCCAGGCGTTTAGAAAACCAGCTTTTAATGCGCGATTTTCGACAATTCTGCGTTTTTTCTCGCACTGATAAATTGGTATTTTCCGCGCCAAAATCGGAATCCACGTAATTACGCACCTTAAACAAACTAAAAGGTCCTAGTAGACAACCAAATGATATGAAATATATTCGCAACAGAAAAGGATGCGTGCGGCGCGGCGTATCCTTCTTATACATCCTAACAGCTTTAATTGCCCTCTCATGTTTCACCCCAGTGAGCCGGGAATGGGCCCTACCCTTGTACCACCCAAGAAGGTAACTTTTTGTTAGGATAATTATTTGTTGTTATACCCAGCTCTGGTTATACCTGAGTGAGCACCTACTCCCCGTCTTGTAACAGCTTAGCAAGGTTTAATTGCCCTCTCACGTGTACCATGCCATGACGGTCACATTTGTTAGGATAATTATTTGTTGTTATACTGAGTGAGACCTACTCCCCGTCTTGTAAGGAGCACATCGTAACAGCTTAGCAAGGTTTAATTGCCCTCTCACGTGTACCATGCCACCATGGGTCCACTTTTTGTTAGGATAATTATTTGTTGTTATACATGAGTGAGCACCTATTCCCGGATCCCGTCATGTGAAGGAGCACAAAGCACTAAGATCACGGGATGAGTTGAGGAGTTTGTAATAGTGTTGTCATACCCGAACGAGTACCCCTGTAGTGAATGCAGGTAAAGCATTTTCAAGAAGAAACAGAAAGGAACGAAGAAAGGAAGGCGCTAATCAATTACTGACCTTTTAAACTTCTAGGAGCTCGAATTTTAAATACTGTACAGAGGGATAAAGGATGTCTGCGGGTGCCGCGCCTTTGGACTATGAAAAGTAGCCCAATTTGGGGAAACCCGCGGCGGCCTTTTTTTAGGCGCGGAGATGTAAAAAGTTAGCCAATGGTTGCGGGTAAACGCCGGCGTTGGCAACACTGAATACTTCATTGATGGAGTATATGCCTGAATAAAGCTCTATAATACTACATTGAAGTCTTGACACTTGACAACGTTTTGATGACAACACTATGAGACATGACAGTAAGCTCTCAATTCCCATTGCACAGTTACAGTAATTTATTTACCAGCGTATTAAAATTATACACCCCACCGGTGGGTTTGCGGGACGATATATGGTACCCAGATCACACAAGGTCCAATTCTGTCAATACATGTACAAGTACAACCAATGAACTGTGGCCTTGGTGGATGGCATATCGCAACTCATAGTGAATATGGAAGAATCCCGTTAAAACAGCTGCAATTTCTGATATAGTGTGAAAAGAACATTGACCTGCTACTGTACATTTTACTTTTAGTTTGGGTTTACAAAATTTGGGTTTTTATAAAACCTTTAATTTGCCTTGGTCTGTCAATATCAAGTGTCTTATGACCAATTACAGTCATGTTCATTAGAGTACATAGCTATTCCTACATGTCTCTTTTGCATCTAGGTTAGCATTAAATTACAACCTAATCAAAGGTTGTAGTGTTATAAACACTATGCCTTTGAAAGCCCAAAACAATGGTTTAGCAGAGACAAGCAAAAAAGGCCAAGTTAAAGTGGATTTTTCAAAGGGCCAGCTATACAGATAGTGTTATGCAACCAACATAAACATTGGATTGTGTGGCATTTACTGCCAGCTTATACTCTGTTCGAGCTCAAGTTTGAGGGTGCCATCACTGTGAATGTTACTGTTCTTGCTCTATAAATGGCGGAAATGCAGCATTTACACACGTGAATCAAGGTGGCACAATTGAAATGCTAGAGCGAATGCAGAGTCGCGTCATGACGTCACCCTTGAACTTGAGAACGAACACAGCTTCCAACAGCTCAAAACAGAGACATCAGAAATAGAGTTTGTTCCCTGGCTGAATGGAATTTCAGTTATGGAATTTCAGTTATTTGGCAATGAAGATGTTAAAGCCTTACCTACACGTACTGTATGGCAAAATTTATTAAAGCTCAAAACTAGAACACTTTGATGTATTAACACGACATAATGAACCTGAACATTTTATATTTTAATCGGAACATTTTATATTTTAAATACAGATAGAGCTATACAAAAATAAAAAATATACAGCGTTCAAAGAATGCACGGGTCATCTGCTGTACTGTCATAGTCGGCAAATGGGAACAATAACATGAGACATACGACGTATGGATTACCTTTGACCGTGGATGACCTATTCTGATTTTTTGCATGTTTATTTTAACTGAGTTCCAGGTGAATCAAATTTGGAAATATATGCAAATGAGCAAATTATCACTATGACAAATATGTAAATGAAGTCAAGCGGTAGTGTTAACATTTTCTATCACTGTACTAAGTATAAAGTTGGTGGGTCAATGTGGACAAGAGTACGAGTCCACTAGTGTAATGGTAACATTTTTACCATATACACACGCACGCACGCACGCACACACACACACTACACATAGTAATCTCTATGTGCCGATCTGCGAGCAGACGACATCAAAAGCTTCATTTATTAGCAACTCATACTAAAACATAGTATATCACTAGGCAAATTTAAAAATTAACCTTTCTACATTTTATTAAAAATTAACAATCTTTGGACTTCTAAATAATTTCAACAAATAAACTTCTTTTCCCACTTTGTTTAATAGCAGGAATATATCTTTATGACACAGCAGCTGTGTTATTATTTAAAAAGGTAATAAACCTTGCCAAATACACTTGTTCAAATGCATTATATGTAACATTTTAAAGGACCTCAGTCATGCCAAGCACCTTCTCTTATTGGGGCCAACCAAAATATTTTAATTCTACCATGAACCGCCATTTTGCGTAGCGATCCACAAACTGGCAGCAATATATATGAACATTTACATAACAGATTCCCTTTACACAAACCACTAGAGCATTATTTTGAGTGGTTTTTCTTTGTTTTCGGTGAAATTATATTCGCGAATGCACGCTTATCTCAAATTTAAATATGCATGCGTGCATTATGACCCAATTTGAATATGCATAGTGCTTTATCAGGGGATGCATTATCAAGCATGCATTATTAAACAATAGAATTTAATAATGCACGCCAGCACGCATGCACTGACTTCCCCGAAGTGAAAACGCTTGAACAGTTCACTTGCCATGGTAAGTAATAATACCAAGGCCAGAACGTTCATTACCACAACCTCCCACGTTATGTGGCTATATACACGGGGAAAGAATTAGATTGACACTCACTACAGAGGCTATACCTTAAAATAGAAATCTTATTTCTATGGTGTTAAAAACAAGCAACAATAACGGCAGTAGGTCCTACAATTATCTATTTTAAAATCTGCGGTGTTAATAACCCCGATTTGACCTACACAAATAGATGCGATACATCAAGAACTTAATGAATAATTATCAGCATGTAAATCGAATGCGCTTATTCATCCAAATCCGATTGAAGTATTGACTAATGCGTAATCGCTACGTTCCATTGTAATCATGGCAATTATGTCAAAAGCTAACCTATTATTGAGCTGGTAACTCATCAAAATTTCAATCAATACTACATTGTATAACTTTTCACACCTTCTCTCCCAATGCTTGCTGTTTTATGTTAGTCAACCCAGTGTTGTGGAAAGTTCATAGAACTACAATATTTCTAGTTTTAAATTTTTAAAAGTCATCCACAAAATATATCAGAAAAGAGTTAATTAATATTGTATTTATGTTTTTGATGGATGTATTAAAATAATGCTCATGTGGTTTATGGACAGATAAGGCATGAGTGGAGCGCATTCGTGGATATAATTGCATGCTTGGACAATTAATAAAGTAAGATATGTACTAAGCGGGCCACTGTGAGCACTCGTGCTAAAGCGCTGTGCTAACAGTGCCCCCGCTAATGCATATGTAATTTATTAATGAGTACAAGCATGCAATTATATCCCGAATGCACTAAACTCATGCTTATCCTATACATAACCACCTTACAAGAGGTGTATGCATTGTTATGTAACACCATCGTTATTCCAATGGATATCAAAGCTCAACCTGCAGAATGTAAAACCATGCAAAGGGTGAACAGAAAAGGGATTCAGAACCCAGGTTATTATCCTCTGAAAAGAAATTCACACATAATCCATTTGTTTCACCAAAATTTATTGGTTGGCAGGTTAATATGGAACAGCATTGAATGCACAGCATTTGAACCTCAGTAAAGTGCGTCCCAGGAATCGCAAAAATTAACAGGGGTATCGGGCGACTTTTTTGTGGGCATTAGGGGGAGGCAGGAATCTTTTTAGAGGCGTGATTTCTTCTATTGATTGGTTTTCGCCTATTATTGCAGAAAAATCAGACTATAAGACAATGAAAACTGAGGAATGTAACACTGAAACTTTGTGACGCTTAGATTTTTATATGCGTGTGCTTGCGCAGCAGTGACGACGAAGAAGTGTTGGACACTAACAAACAGGAACGCTGTGTGTGAGAGAAATAGGTTACGGTCTTGGTGTACCATAATACAGCCCAATTACTTCTTCCGGTTATATAATGGAACCAGTATAACATGTTGGTTGATACACGTAGTAAGTAAACTCTGCTTTGCGCCCCTGCTTTGTTGATCTGGGTACGCCACTGCAGTACCTATTAGCCTGTTACACATTAAATATACTGATATCATCATTAAATTAACAGGCAGAATCACTTGTAATTATAGGTCCACTCTACTGACCAATCCTTTTTAAACACCTACTTTCTGTGGAGAATTACATATTAATAATTTTTGGATCCAATATTTTCCCACATTGGATCAATGGGTGGGACAGCAAAGTGAATTTTTTTTGGGGGGGGGGCAAAGTGAATGTTTTTTAAAAAAAAAAAAAAAAATATTTGAGATTTTTAACCATTTGGCTCAAAAAAAAAAAACTGCTGATTTCTCCCAAATTTTGGCCCAAACCGCACAATTTTGCCAAAAATCCATCATTTTTCTTGTGGCCGGATGGGGGGGGGGAAACTAGGGGGAAAGAAAAAAAATTGGGAGGGGGAAAAGGCCCCCCATGCCCCTACCCAGCACCCCCCCCCAACCCCGTGGCGCCGCCACTTTGGATCCATGCAAACATAATAATGTGAATTCTCAGTCTGGAACTTTATTTATCCACTGCAAAATCTAGATTCCCGTATCGTTTAGTTTTGAATTCTACTCCTTAATGGTAGTGTAGATTTAGAGCTTAAAATAACCACACATCTATAACAATACTCAAAATCAATACTATTTTGTGATGGAAATACTTGTAACACAAGCTCCCTATATATTTTAAGCACCAAATCCACACTACAATTCGGAAACAGATTATGCCATTATATTGCCAATGAGAATTTAGGTTGTTAGTGAAAATATCATGACATATTGGAAATTTCCCAACTGCTAATGTCACTGTATACTACAGTCTACTTCGTTGGTCAGCATGGTTTTGTGCAGCCCTAAAATGTGTTGTACTGTCCCGGAATCACAGCATTTATTTGGAGCACGAATAGAGATGTTACAAGTACAAATGCCAGGGCGAGCAATACACAACATGACAATGTCAACTTGTGAGCGAAAAGTAACGTTATGATCCGGGGTCTGACTCGGTTTTTGTTATCCAAATAGCATTATGTAGTGGAGTAGCTAGATTTATTGACTACAAGTAAACACATCTTGAGACTTAAATCCAAAAAGTTAGTTCATTCAAAATCACCAACATGTATAACCCCATACATAAGTTCTTCTTTGGTATGAGTGGAACTTGATGTTGAGATATTTACGCTACCAGCTGATAGGTTTTTCTTCATATATAAATTACATCATCAGTAAATACTAATACTACCCTCTCAGGGGTGCTGAAGGATATTTTCCTCAGAAATTTATAGATGAGGTGACATCAATGTTTACAAACACAAGTTAGCACCTGGTCTACTGACATGTTAGAGGTGCGAAGAATATACCCATAAGTTACAGCATTCAATAGCCTTATCACGCCTGATTGAGCGCAAATTTTAAAAGCACAAGCCCTGCAGGTGCTCATGCATACTGCCGGGCAGTGCTTTGTTCGTTGCCCGGCGTGACGTCAACATGTCACCTCATCTAAAAGCTGTAATTAAAAATATGTAAATCACACCACAGTACAATTCACTACAATTGCAATCACAAACTTATTGTGAGCAAATCATTGTATTTCAAGTACCATATTCATAATTCAGCCACTTATAGACATTATCAGTGATCCATCCGAAAGAGTCTAAATGTTTTAAATTTGCAAGAGTAGCTTAAAAGTGAAGGATAAGTCTCTCTTAAGTTATTTTTTCCAACTGAAAAATGGGCAGAATGGAAAAAAGTGCACATTTTATTAATTTCCCAACTCCAAAAGTTGCACTTTTTCTATCAGCAGGTGAAATACCCTACAAAATTCACACTATACTCTGTCCAGCTCGAAGTATGAAGTAGCGATGCGGGCGTATACACTGAACCGACTTTCAGCGTGCGCGTAGGTAAAGCACAAGCGCACTGCAACTGAAAGGCAGCACTGGGTGTACACGCCATACTTCAGACGAGACAAACTATACTCTGGCATGTCGTTCATCAATTTTGACTTAAATTAGATGGGTGGGTGCTTATTATATATGAAGACTACAGTAATTCTCTATTAACCACCGTAACAGGGTTATCCCTTTATAACCTTCAGGGGTGTGAAATTTCCTCTTTTTGAAATTTTGTTAGTGCCAAAATTTTAGCTTTTTCATTGATTTTCAACCTGTTTTTGGCATTTTTATTCCTCTTTTTTCCTGTTTCCTTGTTTTTCCTCTTTTTTTCGTCCATGGCTTCTCACACCCCTGAACCTTACTAACTTGAGTTCAAATTTTTAAATTAGGGGCATAGCCAGCATCATTGTTCAGAGGCAGCAAGTTCCCGGTCAGAACAAAAACTGGCTCATTTGCCATGATATCCATTTTTCCAACTCTGATCCCCCACCAACCTCCCTGCTGGATATGCCCCTGGTTCAAATCACAGTACACATTTTCTAGAATCATGGTCTGTTACCTATATGCAATGTGATGCAATCTACTGTACACTATTTACATGTTAAAATGCAACTCAGTTCAACACAGGGAAAAGATTTATATATATTACATCTAATTTATATAATATTAATCTAGTAATGATTTCAGATAGCAATCATTGCATGTCATGTCTAACCTCTACAGAATAGGAATGCTCAACCCTACATGTATACTTGAGTATACACAAAAATGTTGATAAATGCAACTTTCTTTATACTTGAACCTAATATGATACTTCTTTTTTCACCAATAGATGAATTATCATCCTATGTCATTCACAGGCAAACCCACAGCAAACAACAAAAGAAATCTGATCAATACATATGGCTCACCCAGGCGCTAGCTAACATGTTTTCAACATGTATTAACCGGTCTATTGGATTATCATCAACAAAACCAATTCCAAGCCCAGCACATTTTTGAATAGCACTCCTATTTTTCAAAATTTGAAATTTTCCACAGTAGTGTTGGTAGTTGTCTAACAAACTATACCTGTGAATGGTTATGCTCAAAAGTGTGTGTTTGTCATACAAGAAGCGATTTTGTAATTAGAAGCGATTTTGTAATTAGAATCGGCATATCTGATTGTAATTTAACGGCGGAGCTGGAAATGCCAAAGTTTTATCCGTCCATTGAAAAATAGTGCCACTTTACTAAAATGACCTCTGACATGACCTCTGACTTGACTCTTCTGAACCAACTGAACATCTGACGGATAAGCATGGACACATACTTAGAGCAATTTCCCGGCTATTTCATATTGAAAAGACATTTCCAGCAGCCGTTGAATTATTATCGGAGATCTCCAATATTATTAATTATTCTAATTACAAAATTCCTTCTTTTGCGATACAAAACAAGTTTGAGCTTTACCATTCACATCTATAGTTACTAGCCAATTACAATTGAACTGTACAAAAATCCCTCAATTTTTTTGGAAAATTGGGGCTCCTTAAAAAAATGTGCTGTTATTGCGTTCAGTATCTGGTTTTCTAGAAAGTATTTATTCTCAGGGCTAATTCCAGGTCAACTCGAGATGTGCAAAACCGCAGCATGTCTGGATTTTTTTTTTCTTTGTTTTGGGTTGTGATGATAGATATTGAGAGGAATGAAAATCCTGAAATTTTGAGCTTTATAACCGCCTTTTGTTTTCGCCACGGACATCAGAATTTTAGGGGGGTCACCATCAAAATGCTGTGGGATGCGCAAGTCCAATTTTGATAGGGCCATAAACTTGAAATGGACCCTCCCCACTTTTGAAAATCACTATCTGGTGAATGTTTTTGGTGGAATTCAAATCTGCTGGCATCTCGAAATGTATATCTCCTTAAGTTAAATTAATTTGGGTGTAAAAATGCAATATCCTTTATGTGGTAACAATTTTGGGGGTCAGAAACTCTGTAATAACATATTTTAATGTCGATTTTCTTGTTAATCCTGAGTCACACTGCAGGACTTCTACTCATTACAATAGTAAGTACATTGGTAGTAATAAGTGAGTTACCGCCTATTGAAAAATCCAATTTGCATTTTGACATATATTTTGGCCCCCTTAAAAATCAATGTGACTTGACATCACCCCTCTACTTCGATATTTTGAAGACATCATTATCAAGAACTATTCTTGAAGAACCCCTTGGTGTTTTTGAGATCTTCATTGTTTCAACACAAGACACTTTTTGATATCCCCATAGAATGTATATGGGATAACCTTGTCATGGTCATGACCCTCTGGGTTACGTTATACCTTTAGGTGGTAAATTTGATTGTGTATTTGGTGAAATAATAAAGACAACCAAGGCCAGTTCTTTCAGGAAAGTTTTAATGATATATCTCAACATATCTGATATTTATGGGGTGGTGTCGAATGTCACATTGGTTTTTCAGGGGGCCAAAATGTGTCAAAAAAGTATCAATTCCATTTTCAAGGGGCTGTACCTCACTATTACTTTTCTAATGTTGTTCATATTGTAAATTTTGGGTTTAAAGTTCTACTATGTAACTCTATTGACCATAAGATGGACATGAAAAATGTTCTTACTTTTGGCGTTGATGACCCGCCCAGACTGGCCTGAATGAACAAAGGCGCATATTTAGCCTATTAACTCTTAAGTACACATGCTATGACCTTTCTGATGCCATATTTGAATTCACACCAAATATTTACCATAGATAGTGATTTTCAAAGTTGTGATGCCTCCATTACTAATCTTTGACCCTCTCAACCTAGTCTTTCACATTGGGCGGCACTTTTGATGGTGACCCCCCTAATTTCCAATTGCCTAGCGAGAAAACGACGTGGACTATGACGCTCAAAATTCAGGATTTTCATATCTCATCACTGTCTACCACCACACTTAGATGGAACAATCCCGACGTGCTGCGGTGCACCTCTCAATTGTTGACATGGAATGGGCCTCACTACTTCAACAAAGTTTACTTGACTAAAATAAAAGCGACAATGTCGTCACTCAAAACATTGTTGTAGAAAACAAATATACTCTGTTCAATCTCAAGTTGGAGGGCGACATCACTGCGTTTGGTTAGTTGTTTGCCACCCGAGAAACACACGCGTCGACCTTGGTATTGCAGCATTTCGCACATGAACAAAGGCGGTCCGCAGCCAACGCTAGAGCGCATGCCAATTCTGTCATGACGTCACCCCCAAACTCGAGACCGAACAAAGTATAGTAGGTGTGGGTTTTCAGACAAAATGTAATTGAGGGTAAACAAAATACCTTAGTGACTGCATCAGTATTTGCATGCATGAATAACAGTGACAGCCCACACATCACAATCCCTGCGTCTCATCCTATGCCCCATGTTGGCATGGTTAAAAAACAATTGAATGACCCCTAAAATTATTGTGCAATTATTACATATCTGACCACCCTGATCTACATACACACAGAACTTTTCCTCTAAAAAGAAACATAGAAATAAAAACAAAAATCAGCCAAGATTTCAGCCTGTTTTCTTGATGTCCAATAAAAATTACAATTCCTAACACCAGTTCAGTACAAACGGGAGATCAACACAGAGTGTTTTACCTTTTATTGACACCTGATGTATGCATTTTTTTTAGCAAGATTTTTTTTTTGCATAAAGTCGTCATTCCGTCCTGGATGGTGATCAATCATTTTTTAAGAAAATCGCTGCTAAACAGGTAACTTATTTAGGACCATTTCCAGACACCTGTTGACTCAAGCTCAGTTCCAGAAGAGTGGAAACAAGCTAACATCACAGAACTCTTTAAAAAATGGGGGGAAGATCAGATCCAGGGACCTTTCATCCCGTCTCCGATCACACTCTATGGTGTGTAAGATACTGGAGCACATTATCCACAGTCATTATACAACATCTCCAAGATCAACCATCTTAGTGGAGTCACCATGACTTTCGTGCTAAGCGCTCAACAGAATCCCAGCTGATCTTTACCATCAACAATAATGCTTGAAGTCTTAATGACAAGAGTACAGTTGATGTTGCAGTCTTAGACTTTAGGAAAGCTATTGACAAGGTGCCATATAGACGGCTACTTCATAAGGATATGCACCATGGTATCAGGTGATCCATAGCAACTTGGCTTTTCAACTTTTTGACAAATAGAATCAAAAGAGTAGTTATGGATGGTCTGTTGTCTTTTTAAACCATTCTTACTTATCACACTTTATCACACTTAGTTTTATCCTATGTTATGGTACTTAACATATTCATAGAGGTCTGTCAATATTGGGTTAGGTTGCATTGTGTTGGGATTCTAGATACTGCTAAATTTTAGGGCAATAAGCATTCATTCCGCAAGAATTCCATATGTACCCCTCCCCTTCGCTGTCATGTAACAATTGTTTTTTTAAATTTTGGCCTAGGTTTAGAGGTTTTGTTAGTGTTTGGCCATAAATCAAAAGAAATTGTTTCCTGCAAAATTTTAAAGGGGTACATTTTGAACTTTTTCCATCCATTCAAAAGGACATTTCTATGGTGTACATCAAGAGGAATATTTTTCCATTAAGTGGGAATATTATACAGTACACAAAATAAATACCTCCTCCAGATCAGAATTTAACAAGAAAACACAGTCCATAAATAAGGTGGCCCCAAAGACAATTTTGTTCATGCAAATTAGCTCATCATTATTCATCAACATGCAGATACCTGGATGCAAAATTATACAGTGCTAGAAGTCATCAAGGTCTAACATACAACCAAGTTTCAAGATCACGAGTCATGACATTTTCTTGATGCACAGGATTAACGACATTCTTTTGTTCATATGCAAATTAGCTCATTAATATTAATTAACATGCAGATATCTGGAATCAAAGCAGCTGTATAACACCAGAAATCATCATGGCCTACCATCTTACCAAGTTTGAAGTTCACAGGTTTTTGCATTTTACTGGTACATGGGATTAAGTAATTTGATATCACATACAGACATCTGCTTGATTACTGTACTCAGTACCCTTCTAAGCAATGAAATGTATATACCCAGAGGGTGTTTTGAATCAATCCCACAATGCATTGCAAGGTGACTATATTGTACTGTACTAAACACATGTCAGTACTTAGCGATAAAAAGTGTTCCAAGTTTAAGAACCACAAGACATTTCATGATCATGCAAAAAAATCCCCAAGTACTAGCTCCTTGTCGGCTAAAATGAGTGTAAAAGTCAGGGTTTTTATGTGTTAAGAATAGGATTTTTGTGGGATCACATGATCCTATTGAAAATTAAATTTCCCAAACTGGTGCATTGTGGGATTGATTCAATACACCCTCTGGTATATACCTGCCAGCATAGTAACTGTGAATTAGGAAAGTAGAAAGGTTTATCTGAAGGAGGTATTTCAGTTTGTGTACTATACATACAATAAACTCTCATACATATAATGGTATTATTAATACAAATTCATTTACATTGCATAAGTTACTTCTCTATGCCTGGCCTTCAGTAACGTGATGCTTGCTTTCTCGATATCGTTTGTAAGACCAATAGGTTCCAGGTGCAAATGCAAACACAGAACCTATAATTGCAAATACCTGCAAAATAAAGACAAAAAGTATTACAATTGAATTCATCAAGTCTGAAAAAAAAGAACTTACAACTGCAAAGATCTTAGCTATAAATTTTGTGACATGTGTGGGTGTGGTGATATGATGATTACGTCGATGCCAATGAAAATAAGCTCTCAAAAAATGTTTGTTTCCAGTATGTAGATCAAAAACCAAAATGTGCTATGTATTTTTTTAATGATTTTCCTCTGAAAGGCTTCTCAAATTGGTCCAAATAGTAAGTCAAACAGATGCAAACCATATTTTAATCTAAAATTATTAGTTTACAAAACAAAAATATTTGGTAT
>JAMKCH010037142.1:0-14527 GCA_023653785.1 Ophioderma brevispina
TTTCTTGTGTTGAATGGAAAAAACATCCTCTTCTGCATTTTATTCAAGTTTTGCATATAAAAGTTTTTGTGGTCTCTAAAAAGGTGAATAACATGAAGTATTCCTTCTTTGCTTCACAAAAAATTATTGATTAATGCTACACCTCAAATAAGTTTTCCGAAAGTAACGACAGTATGGTGATATAATCTTCCTTGTAACTGAAACGACAATCAAGATCAAAGTCAGGTATTTCAACGATGTGTTTAACACTTACTGCATAAGGGGGGGGGGGTTCCTAGGGACCCATTGTTTTTTGTTTTCTCCATCCGCGCGATTTTTTCCGTGCAATATATTTGGGTTTTATATTTTTTGTATTTGTCTAACTTTAGTTTGCGCTTACCTTGGTGCAAAAAAATTCAAATCCATCGCGTCGTTTTTGCCGTTTAATTAAGCATGGGTCCCTAGGAGCCCCCCCTTATGCACTAACGGAAGTGCCACATGACAAAACCTGAAAAATCTTATTAGAGTTACTGTGACTCTGATTCTTCATAATGCATACACCTGTGGACATAAACAAGTAATACTTAATTAAAAATCTTGCAAAGTATAGTAGGCCAAGGAGCCATAATATTTTATATATATCATGTAGCGGTGTACTGTAGGAACCTATGTAACTTAATACAATTACCTCTAAAAAATATAAAATGGCATGAGACATTTATGTTGTGCTTAATATTTAATATATTTCATTCTTCACAATTAAAGCAATCAGCACAGTCTACGTGAATTAGTGCCGTAGAAATGCAGAAACAATTAGTGTCTTTTTTCGCACATTTTGCCGCAAATTACATCATGTTTTTGCCCTAATTTTCCTACTTTATTGGTTGATGTCTTTGAAGCCTTCCTAACATGTGGTGGATTTCACTAAAAAATCCTCTTTCAGGAAAGTTGGTTTTTAATTCGGGGGGGGTCCCTAGGAACCCCCCCCCCCCCGTTATGCACTAACGGGAAGTGCAAACCCCTTATGCAGTTAAGTGTTAAAAAGAGTATAATCTGTAATTTATATACTGATATTTGGGGTACAATTTCATACATTATTAAGGTCCCCAGGAATGCAAATAGATTGATGTGGTTTGTGGTCTCACAGGAGGACGAGAAACATTCAATATTTGGGTTGTGATAACATCATTTGGTGAAATTATTGATTTTTCAGAGAGTAATAGAAAAAATTCCAGGTGACCTGGTGTGAATCTGTGCTTATGGCACTGACTGAAAATCAATAGTTTTACTAATGATGTCATACACTGGTAGTGTATTCTTTTTTGTGGCCCGGTTTATTGGAAGCCTGGAATGCCCCGTAAAGATTGTGAGTAGGTTTATCAACTCATTTCCTGGGAACCTCTCCTAATCAAAACATTAAAATTGTCTAGTGGCGGACATTTTGAAATCTTGTCCATGTAGGCTGTAGTATTTAGCTCCATTGACACATTCATAGGCATGCATGATTTGGAATTATCATCTTAGTACTCTACAGTGCAATGCTACCGCCAATATATTTTCGTGTGACGTGCCATCTTTATTCTGGTAGGCTAAGATTTTAAAACAAGTGTAATTAGATACGGCGGCTCCCATTTTTGAAATCCAAGATGGCGGCAAGCTAAAAGTTATGGTCAAAAAACGAATACACTACCAGTAAGCTCTTGCTCAGGTGATTTTAAGGTGAACCCTATAGCACAAACATGGGTATTGCCACCATTTTAACTCTTCCACGTTGCTCACACCCCAAGATATAGGACATACATAATTTAAATGTGGCGCCATTGTTAAATGCAAGATGGCAGCCAAACCAAATCAGTTACAAGTAGACAGCTTTTAACGCATCCCTAGTATCACAACATGGGTATTGCCACCCATTTTTCTCCTCTAAGTTGCTCCTAAGCCGAGATATAGGTACAAAAATACTGAAAAGGGCGGCCATTTTGAAATCCCAAAATTGCGACTGAAGGCGTGGTTGAAAAAACAATGGGTCACCTAAGATTTTTTGAAATCAGCACCCAACTTGACAATATGAAAGCTAATAAAATAAATTTGGGCACAAAATCCCACGGGAAAACATAAAAAACGATACAAAGGAAGACTTAACGTTAAAGTTTGAACGTTTTTTGCGCAACTAGGAGGAAAGTTTACCGGGGTGGTAACTCCTCCCCTTTAGTAATACGAGGGTTATTACACTATGCCCACCTGAAAATGAGAAATTTGGTGTATTGGTACTCGGTATGTTAAAACTACAAACCTGGATAATTCCTTTTAACGACGCACAGACCGTAGGTTTCAATAAGTACACGTAACATAATTAAAACACAAAAATTTAAAATGTGAAATAACATGACCAATCCCTCTGAAGTATAAAAAGGTAAATTTCACCGATTGCTTAAATCTTGATAGACTATTATGATTTTGATGATCACTGAAGTAGCAATCTTTGTCCCGGCGCATACGTATTCGTTCACAATTTTTTTATCAGTGCTTGTGAGATCTTTGACACGCAAAGCTATACGTATTCGATTGTTTGTGAAACCGTGTATACAAAATGGGCGTTCTTCGACGGCGGCTATTTTGGATAGCTGTAATTTCACTTTTGTTTTTGGGTCAATTAAAGAGTACATAAAATGCAACCGAATCAACTATAAACTCAATTTGACCAAAAAATCAGATTTGACACTATGTCGTGACCACGAAGATTATCATCGTATTTGGAAAGCCCTTTAAGAGACACGCAGTATTTTTTATTCCTTATAGATCTCTGGATAGAGCGAGTGAAAAAACAGCACAATTATATGCCAAATGGCTATCATATGCCTCAAATATAAATAAGATGAAATTCCCAGGATGATTGTTCGCCTATGAAGGTATAGTAGGATCACTGGGTAGGATTCGTACGCTAACGTTGGACGGGTGCACGAGCATGGACTAGAGGTCATGACGGGCGGGGTGGCATCTCTAGTAAAAGCAACAACAACAACCACTGAACGTCAATTTTCGAAGTCGAGATAAATAACTGCGGTGAACAAAAGTCTGAAATAGATAAAAACTGTTACTCGAAATGAATATTTAAGCACATAAGGGTCAATAAATATTAAACTAATTATAAGTCATGGTATTTATTGATAATTCTTTTTTCTTACATATGGAATACGCGGAGTTTTCACTACCCGTACGGTATAGACACAAACAAGTTTATACCAAACTAGGTGTATTTCGTAACCTGCTTTTGCATGGCTATACAGGTGAATGGGTGAGGACAAGCTGCTGTACTTAGCTCGTTCTCACTCCGGTTCACTCTGTATACTGCGTCTTAAAACTAAGACAAGGCCCTAAGACTAAGCCTGGATTAAGTATGACCAACATAATACTTTAGAGGTGACTTTTATTACAAACTATACAAACAAAACTAACAACCGATATACTGAGGTCACGTTCCCTGAACAGCAGCAATATGAAAGAATAAGATCGTGCATGCATACCGTGCTCGGTACCTTACCTTGTCCCTACGGCACTTTGTCTGACAAAATATTAACGCAAAAACACCAAATACCTTGTTTTAGAAATGTACTGATGCTAGACCATGAACTTGTCTATGCGTCCTCCAGTGGGCTTTGAAATGTGCAGTCATAAGTGGCTTTGACCGCTAATGTGCTGCACGTGGGTTGCGATGTTTGGCTACTGTTTGCCCGAAGAAAACATTACCTTTCTTCAGGCCATGATTTTCACGCAGTGTAATTTGAAACTCTTCGCCAGGGCCGTGTCAGGTTGGCACAGTCGCCATGAGGGGGCGGGTGGCATGACTGCGCATATTTACTGCTCCGGGGAGTTCGTACACTCTTAAGACTGCTTCGACCGGAAATCAAGTGAAAAATTCCAAACGCTTTAGGATGGATACAGATGTCAGTCATTCTTATGTATCTATGCGTTTGCATTTGCTGTATTTCGAATCACAGCTGATTCCGTGTTGACTGAAGTTTTTGAAAGGGGGCAAATCACATATTGTTATGTGGACAAGAGATTGTTCAACTTCCACGTTGTGTACAGGGGTGGTACAAGCGGTGAAGCCCTCTGGAATCTAACAACGATCTCACCACAAAATACTGTTTCTTATATTGTAGCGAATAAAATGTTAAAAAATGTGAGAGTATTTTATTCTCTAACTAAAAGTCACGGATCGAATTGTTTAAAGTCCTAAACAAACAGTCGTAAATGGCATCCTTCAAGAACGCTTTATTAAGAGATGAAATGGGCATTTTGAATTTAAAGCGCCCCTTCTCGAACCACCGAAGTGGGCGAAAAGTCGGGTCTTTTGCAGGCCTTCTGGCATTTCCTGCATTTGGGTTGACTTGGTTAGGAGCAGCGAGGCCCCAGATTCTCAACAATGAAGTTGCAGGATCCAGCGACCCTTTTGGCACCCCTTCCCCGAGGACGTAACCAGACACCACTAAGACCAGGGGGTCCGAGAGTGAGGGGAGCAGTCACCACCCTCCCGAACCCAAATAGGGCCTCCTGAGTCAACCAAAACCCAGAACAAATGCCAGGAGCCTTAAAACGAACCCAATCTGGACCCACCTTCGGTTTCGAGGGGGGGTCCAAAAACAAGTTTATGATTCACCGTCCCGAAACACTTCTGCCGATAGGACGGAGAATACGGTGAAAAAACCCATACACTAAGTGGCATGGTCCCAATTTTGAGTAACCAACCAAAATGATTCAAAATACTCAAAACCACTTCGTACGAGACCCCTGAGACTACCCCACAAAAAGGAACCCCGGGGTGGGGTAATATCCAGGGGGACAAGTTAAAAAACCAATAAAGACTAAAAGTCACATATGGCGGCTTCATAACCTATAACACAAAAATGGCTTTTAGTCAGAACGGCCTACCAGCATAATCCGAGAAATCCAGCGCATGCGCCAGCGCCGCGCCTTGGTGCCCCCCCGGCGCAGCAATACCATTCAAGCCTGGGGGACAGGGCTTTAGATCTGCTTAAACCGAAAAAGGGAAACCCCGCGTGACATAAACACTTTCCTTTGCCAAACCAATAGACAGGAAGATCCACCCGCCTTCAAAGGGCAAAAAGTGCTAATTCCAAATAGTTTTAATCATCTAAGCCCCAGTCATGGAGGCATCAAGTAAAATTCAGGACCTGACCGATGTAATGTACAAACAATCGTGCAAACAAAAGCCTTGTACATTGTGTTTGCCTTGTGTTGTGTGTGCTATCAAGGAGGTAAATTGTGGGGATATTTTGTCAGAATTGGTCACTGGGATCTTTGGGTGAGGAGACAGCAGCTAAATATGTTGTAAGCGTTAGAGACCAAACTCACTGTTGCACTGTTGGGTTTGAGGAATCTGGTCCCCACCGAGGGGACGAATCTAGGTAGGGCACTCACTGAGAATTGTGATCCGCAGTCTGTGGCAGGCTGGCGATGGCCGCAGTCCCATCGGTGCATCTGCTATTGAAGGCGTACCGACTCCAGTGGCGAACCGGTTTAAGGTGACCCAATCCTTGCGTGGCCGAGATTGCTGACATGGTGGTAGTCTGTATTAGGTGTAATAGAGAGTTGATTTGGTCTTGGAGTATCTAGGAGGCAGTGATGCAATGTCTGTGTAAGATGTTGAATGGGTGAATGGAGGTTTAGCAGCGATGTCGGCTTAGAAAGGTCTCGGCGGAGGACCGGCGTCAGTCATCTCTACCGAGTTGGTGTGACGACTTGACAGTGTTATGCAGCAGGTGCTGTGTGTTGTCCCAGCAAAGCTTCAATCGCTACAAAAATTGGTGTCAAATTCCCATACAAAACAAGGCAAAATTGACAAGAGGTAACTTAACACCAAATTTTACCCCTAATAGAAACATACAACAGACTAGATTCACTTCTCCCTCCTTTCTTCCCCCTCTCCCCCCTCTTTCCCCCCCCTCCCCCTCCCCCTTCGCCCTCTGCTCTTCCTCCCTGCAATCTATACTTGGCTACATGCTCATACCAACACGAGGGACGCACATCACGGCACAGTGGGGAAAAATTGATTTTGGTAAACATCAAAGTCCTTAAGAAGATGTCGTTAGAGATCATAAAATAATGTTAGATTGCGTTTTTAGGGGGTGCATGGGAACACACATGAAATCTGTAGACTAATAGCCATACCACACAATGTCTTTGTAAATCGCCTGCTTGCCAAAATCAATCAACAAATGCTGTTGTTCTTGATTGTTTGCGGCCAGTGGCTTCACTTGTTGTCGGTTTCTGTTTCATGTGCCCACATCATGCCTGAGCGATGGGTGGGGCTGCTCCTTGCCCACAGATTCGGTAGACATCAATACCCATAATTTGTAAATTTTTTTCCACCATAAAAATCAAGGATTTAAGGTGGTTATAATACTCAAAATTTACCCATACTGTTACAAATGTTCAAAAGAATTTTGAATCCTAAAAACAATTTGGACTAATCAAAGTCAAAATACACTATTTGTGTTAGAGATACTGAATTCATTCTTTTGGGTTAATAGTTGTGAGGTATTCTCTTCTTAAAAAGCATTCTTGCAACCTGCGATAACCTCTTAGGGAATTATTAGTAAGCATCCACATTACCTATCATTTTGATATCAATATGTATAGCCGGGTCCTTTTCTTTCCTTGATATCAAATGAGTACCAAATGACGTGTATGATGTCATAAAAACGCGATAGGCCAGCACAATTCAGTGGTTTGCCACACAATATATTATAACAGCACACACTTTAGAATACTTTTACTGTACTAGTACAGGGATGTTTCCACTAGTCCGCTATCTTATCCCATTACCTTTCGGTTATCTTCTGACGTACGTGTCGTTCAATATTTAGCTTTAAGATCTGTCGCTTTCCTTATCAAGGGTTAGGATCGGATACATTTTTATGAGAAAACTCTTGCAGTCTGTGCTAAGCATTTTCATTCGCTCTGGCGTGAGCATGGACTTTTCCACCCCAATTCAGAATCAAATCTGAAATATAGTAAGTTGGTAGAAGAATACCTCGAGTTAACACCTAAACGCTTGATACTATGAATAGGCGGAAAAGAAGAGTGACGTCACGGGGATGAATAAACAGGAGTTAAATGCTTAAAAAATGGTTCATAAGGGGTTAACAGGTTTGTAGACATCTTCAGCTGGTCTTAGAAATTGAAAAATATTGTTATATTAGCCTCCATTTTGTGATTGAAAACATAATTTTATTCGTTAAGTTTGTTTAAGAAAAGATTTCTCATGGAAAAAGTACTTTGTTTATTATGGAAATCCCCTAGTGCTATATTGAGATCAGAACATATGTTATTTACTAGATAGATTGTGCAATAGAAGTGGAATCCCTAGTGCATGGTTGTGATATGCACCTGTTGTTTATAACTAGAGAGGTAAAATGGGAATCCCCAAGATGTAAATTTAGAAACTAGAGTCACTTCCGTTATGTCATAAAGATCAAAACCGTTGGCATAGTTGGGTTTTCCCCTTGATTAATTTATGTATAGGTGCAATGTCAGATTGATGTCATTTATGACGAATCTGATTTGACAGTGCCAAGTTATGTTTATGCATTGTGATGCAGTAATAATTATTATCAGAATAGGGAAATCTAAGTATTTAAATACTTCTCACTGGAAAGGACTCAGGGTCAGCAGCAGTAGTAACCAGGAACTATACATTTAGTTAAGCTATGTTTAATCCGACAACAATGGTAGATTTGTGCTTTACTAGTGCCATGATTTATAATATTTGGATGCCAGGAGCTTGATAGCTGAACTGTCTGCTGTCGAGCTTTTAAGCCAAAGATGCTTTATTGTTTTGGAATCAAAAAGGGAATCCAGTTTGTGTGTCCTAAATGAGTACTTTTAGTGGCAGACTGATGGTGGTAGACTACCTGGATTGTATTGCGAAACCCCGTGGTCTTGAATTGCTGGACAAAATAGTTCAAGACAGAGACGATACCAGGATCTTGTTACCCTGTGATTTGTAAGTGTGACTTGGCATGCTGCCATTTTGGAGTCTTCGCTGTGCAACATATCATCGTTTTGAACTGCAACGCCTTCTTTTAACTCTGGACACTAGAGACTGGAAATATTAAAAACATATTAGTCACACTTGTGAAGAGCTCCCCCAATTTTTCAAACAAATTGAGATTTTTTCCACGGGTTGCATGGTAACTGGCTAGGAAACTATACCTGTGAATGGTTAAGCTCGAAATGTCCTGGTGTCACAAACGAAGGAATTTTGTATTAAATAATTATATCGGGGAATCCGCGAATAATTCACGGCTGCTGGAAACGCCTTCCAATGTGAAACTAGCCGGGAAATAGCGCCATGTACGTGTTTACGTTCATCCATTAGGTGTTTCATTGGGTCAGGCCAGTCAAGTAAGGTTAGCTTAACATAACCGTAGGCTTTCAGCTCTGCCGTTAGTCCAATCTGGGATCCCAATTCATTATAAAATCGCTTATTTTATTATAAGATACGCCTTTCTTAGCATTCTCGTTAGCATGCAGGTAGCGTTTCATAGTACAATTACCAACGTAACTCTGCCAAAAAAATATCAACTTGAAAATTGGGCTCGCTCCTTCAAATTTGCCATTATTGCTTTAAGGCCTAGGCCCATAATACATAAAGTTACATAATACAATCATTCCCCACTGTATTGAGCAAGCACACGCCTGTATTTTAGTATGATTTTATGATACCAGGACATGCAAGGTCAGCTGTTGTTAACATGTGCGTCCCAAGGCTACTGAACAGAGCCCTGGTAGATTAGCATGCTTACCACATCGTGATTTGAATTGTTTGTATATAAAAAGTTCGTTGTTGTTTTTGGCAATTCCATTTAGTGTTCTCGGCCCCCCAAAACAAAATGCAAAATTTGTTTTTTAAAATTTGAATTAGAATGCATTATGGGATATGCTAAATAATATATCACACATCTTGCAACGCGGCATTGTGGTTCTTGGGGTGGGGGGGGTTCAAATACTGAAATTTTAATTACCCATTAAAGCCTGTATTAATAACTATACATAAAACCGATTTTGGGGATTTATGTAAAGTGGGAATTTTTTGAAAACCAGCAAAATGTAAACTTAAGCATGTCGCTTTATTATCAAAACGTTTTCAAGTTCATCCGTTAGAGGGCGTATTCATTACGTACCGTCGATGTCCCCTTTGGTCTAGAAAAAGTGTAAACTTTTTTTTTGACCACTTCTGTATAACAAAAGATCACATGTCCATGACAAATTCATGATCGAATTGAGTGAGGTGGGGGATCATGTGTCACAGAAAGTTCAACAATTTATATAGTGTGTCTCAAAACATTTGTGCTGTGATTCTCATGACTTGCGCCATTTCGGGCTCACTCAATCATGAAATGTGTGTGTCAGATATAACCTAAAGCCCTAATGAAATATCTTCTTATCCTGCAAAAACTAGAAAATTATTAATGCCACAAAATTCGTCATGTTACGTAAAAGATGCCAACATTTACAATGGGATTTGCCACAGTTTAAAGTGCCATTTTCGTGACTCCACCCTTCTGTTTCCTTCATGTTCACTAATATCCTTGAGAAAAGCTTATTCAAAATTGAGTTGATCCCGATCTTGCGGTTTTGTTATGAGCAAATGCTTCGTTGCCCATGTCCCATAGGCCCTGTCTGTAATTTCTGTCCGTTTACTGACAGAAAATACAAAATTGCCGATTTGCTTACAGAACCGACCGAATTTGCCCCGTAAGATTTTGTCACAGCATTACTAAGCTAACGGTTCAGATGATATACAATCAACTTCTTTTTAGTAGTGCGGGGGTCATCGAATGCCCTTTAAGTAGTGAGGGAAGACACTGGAGCTGTAGAATCAGCCTATACGCTCTAATAAACATAAAAAAAAACCGATTATTTGCTAAAACATTTTGTTAATTTGTGACTAGAAACTTCTTACTTTTATAGTTACACCTGTATCGGGCAGACCCTTACACATGATTTATTTGTTGGTGCGGAACATCGAAGAATGACCTTTGGAGGAAAATCCTCCTTACGCAAAGTGTTTGAGTAAATATGGATCTAACCTCCCTAAAGGTGTGCTTATTGGGATTTTTTGAACCAGAAACGTCACCTTTTGGATTAAAAAAATAGACATTTTTCAGCAAATATCAAGCTTAAGTTTTTCCAGATTTACTCTCCAGGTAACTTAACAGACCAATGACTGTACGTAGCTGTCACTTTCTTTGTGGTGATAAAGATAACAGCAACGTCATGTCATTGAACAAACGCAAATGTGCATCAAAATCTAGCAGATTTTGTTGATGGAATCTTAACTTCTAAACTTTCTAATAATTTCCAAATATGTGGAGTTTGTGATGTTAGGTATGTTATTGGTGTATTCTGAATGTGTTGTTTATTGTACATACCTTGAAATTTTCAAAATACTTCCATCATCCTTCTTCACCTTTATAGCGGTTTATGGTTTTATCGGTTGATAAGGAACGTATATTGCATGCCCAGTTCCAGGATATTGAAGCAATTCATAGTTTTTATGCCCAAAGGCCTGAAGTCGTTGGATGGATTGCTTTACACTTTCCACACCGCCGGCCGTACCCCAGGTCTGATTCTTCCTACTATGAATAACATTTTGCGTATGTTTTCTACCTGTGAGAAAGAGAAGAGAGAGAAGGCGAGAGAGAGAGAGAGGTAAAAAACAACATATTTAAAAAAAAAAAAAAAAAAAGAGAGAGAGAAGAAGAGTGAGAGGAGAGAATGAGTTGTTTAAAAATTCATTTAATAAGAAAAACAATAATGAGAATGAATGATGGATGGATGATTGGATGGATGGGATGGATATCACTACACCTATAGCATTGCTTTCAGAACAGAGGAATATCCCAAGGCTGATCGAGTCATTCTCCTAGACAAAATATACCTAGTTTCCTCGTGAATGCCACAACATCTCCTACAGGCGTCCAGGGCGTGCCTCGTACTGCATCACCAGATTAGTTAACTATGACTTTGATCACGATGCATGGAATAAATCCAGAAACGATTTGTACATAGCTCCATCAACCAAAAAGGCAGTGCGTCTGAAGGACGACCGTTTTACCCGCAATAACCGCTCGTCATTCGGATGACTGACCTAAATTGGGATTTAGAGTCCATTTGAGTTGGTGTTTGGTCACAAAGTAAGGAAACCATTGAAACTACTGAAAGAAAGTGGTTGTGTGAAATCCTGATGTGAATTTGTTAGACTATGAGTCTCAATTCAAACACAGGCTCCAAAGAGCCACGAAATTCCAAACAAAATCTCAAACAGAGCCGGGCAAAAATGAGCTTTATGACAAAGATGCAGGAACAGATTAATTCACACTGGGTGACAAGGTTTTGGCACTTTTCCAATACAAGGAATCCTTTGCAAGCCAAGAATTCTGGACCATATGAGATCGAGAACAAAGTGGGAGACCTTGACCTATTGATCAAAACACCATGTTCGAGACGCAAAAGTCGACAATTATGTTCACAAAATAGCTCAAAGAGTATAATGCAAGAGATAACGTCAAAGCCTGCGGTGTGTGTGTCACCCAGTGGTTAAGTGATGAGTGGTGCAAATGATGACAGCATAGATTCAGTACCTGAACAATACAGCACTGTGTAACACAGACAATGATTAGGTGTCCAATTGCAGAATTCTGACATAACTTCCCAATTTAGACAAAGAACTAGCCATCTCCCAAATAGTCCAACAGGGTGAATTGAAAGTTAATTCATGAGTGGGAAAGCATATTTCCTGATGTACCCAGTGAGACACATAATCATAACCCATTACATTGATGTAGGTAACTCAGAGCCATAGCAACACTCTTATAGGGTGAATCCAATCAAGTTGCAACATATGAGAAATGAGTTGAAATGCATGTTAGATAATGGAATAGTAAACAGAGCAATAGTGGAATGAGCTCCCCATGTATTCTGGTTCCCAAAACTCGATGTTCATTTAGTTTTGTCACAGATTTTCGGAAAGTCAACTCAGTTCCAAATCAGACTCATATCCGATCCCCCGTAATGATGAGTTCATACATATAGGCGGAAATGTAATTGGTTAGCAAATTTTGATTTGTTGAAGGGGGTATTGGCAAGTTATATAAGCAAAGAAAATTGTGAGGCCTATGTCGATGATCTCCTTGTGTAGGCCTACAACGAGACATGGGAAGAACACCTTAGACAGCTCATCAGTTCTTGAGAACTCTCTCAAGCAGTTTTACGTGAATCTGGTGAAAAGTGAATTTTTTGCCCATGCAAATTTCACATACTTAGGGCATGTTGTAGGACAATGGCCAATTAAGGCCAATCACTGAAAAGTTGAAGCAATTGGAAAGTTCCCCACACCACATAGTAAGAGAGATCTCATGCGATTCTTAGGTATGGTCGGGGTATTACAGAAAATACTGTCCAATTTCTCAGAAATTGCGTGCCCGTGACCAACCTTCTGAAGACAACCAAAATTTGTGGGGTCAGAGCATCCCAAAGGCGTTTGAAGAAAATCAAGTCTATTTTGATAATGCGCCAGTTTTTTTCATCAAAAAGAAATGGGCCAAAAACCTGTAAAAATAAGAAAAGACACAAGGGTACTGGAAATAACCTAACGTTCTTTTAAAAAATTCATCTCTAGGCAGTACTTCATATAGATATTTGTTTTTAATACATATCCACTCATTAAAAGCACTGATTAATTCTTGCAGTTCATTTTGAGGTTCCCTGAGATACAATTTCATACATTCTATAATATGAACGAATATTGAATTTTCTGTGGAAGGAAATTGACTCTGCGTGTAATGTTTTAGCAATCAAAGACCACAGAAGGCTACCTGCTGCATCTTACGCTAAATAAAAAGAAAGTTTATCTTAATAATGTCATCAGTAAAATGAATTTAGATGAGTTGACAGAGCATTGGACTATTTTCTTTTTCATGATAGATAGATCTACACTAACATTATACAAGGGCTATGATTGCTCTGCTAAAGAAATAATACTAAATAGTGTTTACTCAACTCAGGAAATGTCATTTTGACTTCATTATCAACTAATTGAACAACATTGCATCAACTGGATAATAACAATCAAGGGTTATGTTTGGATGAGTAAACATTTTCAAGGTTGCCGAATTCGGAACCTGGTTTCAACAATTTTGAAGGGGCAAGTACAGGGGGTTACTCCCTCAAATCTTTTTTGAAGTGTGATATTCTGGTTCAGAGCGGTCATCTCCGTATTTTCAGGTTGTCCTGACAAAAAGTTATCACAACCCCTAATTTAATGTTGTATATAATTTCTCAAGGGTTAGAAAAAGATGGGTCGTCCTTATTAGACCCAAAATGTTAATTAAAAGACTGATTGTGAAATCTATTTTGTAGTATTAATTAAAAAGAATTAAAGATAGTCACCTTAAATGTTCCATTCCATAGATTGAGATAGATCGCGAGTTTGTGTTTTGATGTGGTAAATATGTTTGTATAGCGGAACTGACGTGAGCGACTGTCAACACATGAAGTTTGCTGCCATACAATTACATATTACAACTGATGAACAACGAATACAACGATATATGTTTTTATGATTATAGTAGATTCACCCCCCCCCCCCCCCCCCTAATTTATAATGAAAGTTCTTGGCATTATTTCCATGGGATGATATTGAGAGGGTTCAATCCCGGCATGTGAGAGACTAGGCCTTTATTTCTAGCATAAAAGCATCTCTTCTTTTCGTCTTCCATGTTTAGTGCAAAAACTTCAAAGACTTGAAAGGCTATAGCACTTGAAGTAAGGGAAGAATGGGTTGGCAAGACGCCAAGAGACTAATAAGCATATTGTGGCAACAAAGTACTGCACAGAATTTGGATGTTACATCTGTAAAGACAGGAAGAGTTCCAGGGGGAGGTGGCAGTTTGTGGCAATTTCTATAACAAGGATGCTGACATTAAGCCAGCATTTACAAAACTTGGAAAGGGCCTGGGTCATCAGCGCACAGACCATTGTATTGTATATGTGCTGATCCCGGCTAATCCATCTTTCACGTGCCAAGATCAATGTCTTACTACAAAGCCTAAAGTTACAATGCCTGAATCCCGGTCGCAATGCTTGCGAATTAGTGTCTTAAAACATGCTAAGATACACTGTAAATTCGTCAGGGATGTAAACACCTGGCTTTTCTGTTCCAGAAATTGTCACAAACTGCAACCTCCCCTTGACTCTCCCTGTTTTATGTTTTTACAGAATGGAAAATCCGAATTGTTTTCAAAACGCGTGGAAGTTTGATTTCAGTAAGGGTCCTGTTCTTTATGGCAATGTTTATGCCATTATGTCCCCGTAAAATAACCCAACTTGCCCAAAGGAGCATAGGCATGAGGCCAAAGAGAAAAAGCTGCTCGGATAAGGACCAATGTGGCGCACCCCTGCATGGGAAGTACATAATCTTCCAAAATAAATTTGTCTACAATTATAGTGTTACAGTGTT
>JAMKCH010037143.1:0-24323 GCA_023653785.1 Ophioderma brevispina
GTATGTGATGCGGGCGACGACATGAGAGAGAGGACACAACATGAAATGACATGCACAGGAAAAAGTCCTCATCTATGCCAGCACTGTGGTAAAGGTTTCATCACTAAGCACAACAAGACACGACATGAAATGATACACACAGGTAAAGGTTTCACTACTAAGCAGCAGAAGACAAAACATGAAATAAATCACACACACAGGATAACCTCATCAGACTCAGAGTCTATTTTGAAGTAAAGGTTAAATCATTGACCCTTTGAACTTGATAGGCCGGTAAACAAACCAAAAAGTAGGAAGTACAATAACCCATAAAGCCAGTTTTCCGACCACAGAACAGGCGACTAGTGAATCATGTGACTTTGTGTGGTCATATGAGAAAGTGGCGTGGTTCAGCAGTTAAAGTGACATGAGGAGATTTTTTAAGGATACGAATTTCTCTCAAATTGCACAGGATCGCTTGTAGACCACCTACCAAGAACGTTCCGAAGGTTTATTGGACAAACAAGTACAAAAGAAAACAGCAAACCTTGTTTTGAACTTGCCTGACTATTGTAATTGTCCCCATAGAACACCGTGCTTTGACTTTCTGTCGTGCACGACAGAAAGTACTAAATCATCATATTATTACATAAAGACGGCGTATTCGGCTTATTCACTTCAGGTGTGATGTAATACATTGGAAAGCATTCCAAATATGCAAACCCGGGTTCGAAAAAAATTGGGGGCGCTTCTTTCTGGAAATCTCCTCATGTCTCTTTAACAAGCTTACCTCTAGAGCAAAGGGTCCTTGGTTCTAATCTCAGTGGGATCACTTGCTGGATTTAATTCGAGAACTCAATTTGGGATTTAATTTGTATAACGGATATTGATTGCTAACGTCAACATCGCTGCGCATGCTGGGACGGGGGTCAATTGCTGCGATCACATGGCGTCAATTTCCGGTCTTCATCCGGTATGTGCACTATCGGAACGATGTGTGTTTCTATTGGCATTAACCGGATAATTTCGCCGGCATTATCCTTTCCAAAGAAGGATAAATACCAGTGGAAACTTCCTTCGGTATAAGCAAGAAAATACAGTAGGACGGCTGTTTCTATTGAGCCAAGTTAATCCCTTTCTGGTATAAACCGGAAAAAAGGTCCCAATAGAAACACACCTATTGTCTCTGTCTAGTAATTATTAAGTTGTAAAGTCTCTAGCAATTTGGACTACAGAAAAAAACTGATTTCAGGATAAGAATCTCCTTGTATCGCTTTTTAAAAATACCACAGCTGGTCCTCCAATTGACATGCAAATTGTTACACCACATGCTAAGCAAGCTTATCAGTTCAGTCAGGTTATTTTTGCTAAGTTGATGCAGTACCATGATTGCAAAAGGGAAAAGTTTTATTTTTAGAATAACACAATCTCAAAATAGGTCCGAGCACTTGCAAACTAGTCTTAAAAATCACACAAAGTACATGTACTTCTTCCTACTTTTCACAATTGGTGCTTTAACAAAATTGGATTCAGGGATGAAGTTATTGATGGGACTGTTTTTGTAAACAAAGTATGGTGCAACCTATGCCATCAGCACAACAAAATCCAATGAGATGATTGCATTAGGGGAGCAGCAAGGGAATCAGCTTTAAATTACTGTAATGGCACAGAATACTTATAGTTTATAGTGACTGAAATTAAAACAATTTCAATAACAATTTGGGTGAATCAGACTTTCACATGATAAAATACAAACTGCCCCCCTTGTTTGTTCCGAAGGAGCTTTTGAGATTGCTCACCTTAAGCTTGCCTAAACAGCTCCAGGAGAGCCATTTGATGCTTCAAATTTCAAACAGCAGACCCTGTCTACATTGCCATTTTTTACCCCATCGTATAAATATAGTATTGATGTGCCTTTTCTATTGTAAACAATGAAAGGTGCGGTAAAGATAAGAATATTGTCTTTGAATGACATCACTTTATAGGCTACTGCATCATTGATGCTCTGGTATTTTATAGCTCGAACAATAACTCTGTTAATCATGCTCAATCCATCCAATACTTGGTCAAAAGCATCACACTTCCCAAGACTTGTCTTGGGTGTACACAGTTTGACCTCCAATGAACCCTGTGACCTTTGACCCTGTCAGATGTATGTCGCTACCATTGGGATCTTTTAAGTTTTAACTTGTAGTCTTTTTATTTCAGATCATAACCAGACCAAAATGCCAGTGACATCTATGATGGTTCTAGTCTGCAAGTATTGCACAAGATTTATTGACAACATCACTCGCTACAGATCTCACCTTCGCTACCATGAGCAGAACATCAGGCCATACTGGTATGACAGTCTTAATCTACCACCAAAAGCAGGCTGTCAAAAAAGAGAAGGTTACAAGCGAAAAAGAGTTTTACAGGTCATCAAAAAAACATGAAAAGATACATGCAGGAGGAAAGACCTTTTCATGTAAAACACTGTGGGTTTATCAGAAGCACCAAAAAGAAAATACATGAAATGAACATACAGCGAAAAAACACCTTTATAAATGTATATACTGCAAGAAGTTTTTCAACCCAATCTAGTATTAAAAAACCCAACAAGAAATGCACACACAGGAGAAAGAATGCCATCAATGTAGGTTACTGCTAGTAAAGGTTTTATAAACTAATGTGGAAGGACAAAACATGAAATGGCCCCACCGGCGGAAGAGAGACCCTCAATCAATGTAAACACGTAGTAAAGGTTTCATTACTGAGCACAAAAGACAAGACATGAAAAACACCACAGGAGAAAAAACCTTCAATGTACCACTGTGGTAAAAGCATTGCAATTCTAAAGAACAAAAAGACACGGCATGAAAGGACACACACAGAAAAGGGACCGTATCAAGTAAGCACTGTGGTTAAAGGTTTTATCACTAAAGTAACAAGACAAACATGAAATGACACACACAGGAGAAAAAAACCTCATCAATGTAACAATGTGGTAAAGATTTCAAAAAAGTAAAAAAAATAAAAAAAATAAAAAAAATGACACACACAGGAAAAAAAGGACCAGTATCAAATGTACGCAAATGTGGTAAAGGTTTTATCACTAAAGGTAACAGGACAAAACATGAAATGCGGACACACACAGGAGAGAGTCCCACAATCAGGGTAAAAAACAAAAAAAAAAACACTGTGGATAAAGGTTTCATCACTAAATGGGAGAAGATACAGCATGAAATGACACACATTGAGGAAAATTATCAATGTGGATACACGTGGTAAAGGTTTACCACTAAGCAAACAAAAGAAAAAAACATGAAATGATACCAACAGGAAAAGACCTCTCAATGTACACACTGTGGTAAAAGTTTCTATCTGTAAATGGGAGAAGACAAAACATGAAATGACACATACAGGAGAAAGACTCTCATCAATGTAGGCACTGTGTAAGGTTTATTTTTCGGAAGGGGCGAAGACAAAACATGAAAATGGCACACATGGAAGAGAGACCCCATCAATGTATACACTGCAGTAAAAGATTTATCACTGAAGCGAAACGTCAAGACATGAAATAACATACACAGGAGAAAAGACCCCATCAAATGTCCATACTTTCAATAACTAAAAAGAGCAAAGCTACATGAAATGACACACACACAGGGAGAAAGCCTCATCTATGCCAGCCACAGTGGTAAAGTTCATCACTAGCAGGACAACAAGATACAACATGAAAACTAGGAAACCGAATTGTGGTTTCTGAAATTATGAGTATAACATGCGGTGGGAATTTTGCTGATCAATGACGAACTTTGACCCCAGGGCTGTATACACCACATAGGGCCTTAGGGTAGTGTTCTTCTGGCCAAACCTAGTGATTATAGCAAGTGATTTGTGGCGCTAGAAGGAATTAATAAAGATTTCAAAGAATGTCCCTTTAATGGCACAGTGACCTGACCCCATCAGTCTAATCCCATATGGGCCTTGGGTCAGGAGTTCTTCTGACAAAGACTGGTAAATTATAGAAAAACAATTATTATAAACAAAAAGAGGATGGTGGTAAGAGCGACCTGCCTGTAAGACCCCTGTGTGACCTTTGACCCCCATCTGGAATGGGCCACTGATCGGACAAGTGACTTGGAAATGACCTGCAAGCACCACATGTATACTACACAAACCCAAGTTTCATGCTCATATAAACCAATTTATAGTATTTGACCCTGGATGACCTTGGAATGCCCCTGCACAATTTGTTATACAAAATGTGACTACACCCACCAAGTTTCATGATCATGCTAGCATTTGTAGATTTTTATCTTGAATGATGCCATTTGACCTTGAAATTAACCTTTAAAATTTTCAGTCCTGAATGTTGACCCACCAACCCAATTCCATTATCTACCATGTGCAGTGATTTGACCTTCGGATGACCCCAGATCTTGAAATGATCTGTCAATGCCCAAAGTCTATTCAAGTTTGCAAACTGCCCAGCGTTTGGGCCAATGGAGATTGGTAAGCATAAAAATTGATCTGAGGCTGAAAAACAAATTTCTAAATTTAAAGAATACCCTTTAATCGACCGCATGGACTTTCGCCCCAATTGCGCGTACAGTCTTCCATATAGTGGGTGGGCCAGGCATGTTGGTCCGTAGAACCTGGGGGGGGGCAAAGAGGCATTTCTACCAGGGCTACCTCATAATAGACATACACAAAAAATGTATGATGGCATTAAGTAGGGGTACGTCTTAAGCAGATATAGGGGCTCGCCAAACACATTAACAGGGGTAAAATGAAAAAGTGGTCCATGTTGTGAATTGCACTACCAAAATGTTCGTATGATCGCAAGGGATTATAAAAAAAAGATAGTTTGGCTATTCTCTGACTTACCCTTAAGGAGTTAAAGGCTGAAAAAACCGTTATGTAGGACAAAGGGAAATTTCGCTTCACCGGGGTTCAAATAACTAAAAAATGCTTCAATTTCAGTGGAAATGGTCTCATGTTTTTTTGTAATGTCATTAAATTAAAATAAGGAATGTTTGGATCCATCTGCCATGTGAAATTAACAAGTTACGACACCTCATTAGTACTACCTCTATACCCCTAGAGGGGCTGGGGTAATTTTGGGTGTAACTGGTAACATTCATTGTACATTGTCCAAAACTATACGACTATTTTACCTTTGATGGAAAGTACAAAATACATTGAGACCATTTCCACGGAAATTGAAGCATTTTTAGTATTTGGACCCCTGTAGAAGCTAATAGAAGTAAATTTAACCTTTGGACCTACAATACGGTGTTTCAGCTTATAACTCCATAAGGGGAAGTCAGAGATAGCACAAACTATACATTTTTTAATCCTTGCGATCATACGCACATTTTGGTATGGCATTCAACAACATTGGACCACTTTTCAGTTTTTACCCCTGTAGAATCTTTTGCGAGACCCTAGATCGCTTCAGTACCCTACAGAATGGCCATCATACATTTCGTGTATGTCATTAGTATGAGGTTAGCCCTGGTATAAATGCCTCTGTGCCCCCCAGGTGGTACAATAAGGCTACTTCAGACGGTCTGTCTCATCCACTTAATTATGGCTTGGTTTAGAGCTGTGGCTTTGTCAGAACGACATTGAATAGCTGTCCCTCCGTGGTCAAGTGGAAATTCCAAAAAACTTCCCGACTTTTGATTTATGTAGTTCCAAAATGGCTTGTATTTTCACTTTTCAGGCTTTCTCCATTACATCATGGAGTATTGCTGGTGGCTTCTTGATCTTTTTGTCCAAGGAATGAACAACTTTTGAATTGTTCCGGCGATGAAGAACCAGATTGTTGTCTAACTTTGTTATTATCTACACCAAAGCAGGCTGTTCAAAAAGAGAAGGTTACAAGGAAAAAGAGTTTACAAGTCATTCAAAAAACATGAAAAAGATACATGCAGGAGAAAGACTTTTCAATGTAAACATGTGGTCTATCATAAGCACCAACAGGAAAATACAGAAATGAACCATACAGAAAACACCTTTATGTGTGTATACGCAGAAGTTTTCACCAATCTAGTATTAAAAAACCAACAAGAAATGACCACACAGGAGAAAGACTGCATCCCATGTAGTGGTACTGTAGCTAAAGGTTTTATAACTAAATGTGAGAAGACAAAACATGAAAATGGCACACGGCGGAAGAGGACCTCATTCAATGGTAAACACGTAGTAAAGGTGTCATACTGAGCACCAAAAAGACAAGACATGGAAATGACACACACAGGGAAAAACCTCATCAATGTACGTACTGTAGTACAGTTCATTCTAAAAAAGAACAAGACACGGCATGAAAATGACACCACACAGGCAAAAGACCGATCAATGTAAGCAACTGTGTTAAAGGTTTTATCACTAAATGTAACCCCAAGGACAAAAAAGGAAATGAAACACAAGGAGAAAAACCTCATCAATGTAAACACTGTGGTAAAGCTGCAATACAAAAGGGCAAGCTGTGGCATGAAATGACACACACAGGAAAAATAGACCATTCAAGTACGCACTGGGCTAAGGTTTTATCACTAAGTAACAGGACAAAAACATGAAATGCGGACACACACAGGAGAGAGTCCCCATCAGTGTAAACACTGTAAGGTTTCATCACTAAAGGGGAGAAGAATCAGCATGAAATGACACAATTGAGAGGACCCTATAAATGTGATACACGGTGGTAAAGGTTTACCATAAGCAACAACAGAAAGCAAAACATGAAATGATACACCCAGGAGAAAGACCTCATCAGTGCATACACTGTGGTAAAGGTTTATCTTTAAGGGAGAAGACAAAAACAGAAAATGACACATACAGGAGAAAGCACCTCATTTTCTGTAAGGCCTGTGTACAGGTTTTATCGGTAATGGGAGAAGACAAAACATGAAAATGGCACACATGGAAGAAACCCCATCAATGTAAATACTACAGGAAGGTTTTCATCACTGAGCAGCAAACGTCAGACATGAACATAACATTACACGGAGAAAGACCCCATCAATGTCAATACGTGTCAATATAAACAGAGCCAAAAGCACTACATGAAATGACACACACGGATGAAAGAACCTCATCTATGCCAGCACAGTGGTAAAAAGTTTCAGTCACCTAAGCAGGACAAAAACAAGATACAAAATGAAACTAGAAACCGATTGTGCTTTAGGCAATTATGAGGATAAATTGCGTGGGAATGTGCTTGATCACTGACGAACTATGGACCCAGGCTGATAAACCACATACGGGCATTAGGGTAGTGTTTATTTGGCCAACTCTAGTGATTATAGCAAGTGATTTGTGGCGCTAGAAGAGACATTAATAAGATTTTCAAAGAATGCCCCTTTAATTGGCCACGTGCCATTTGACCCCAATCAGTTACATTCCATATGGGCATTGGGTCAGGAGTTCTTTTGACAAAGACTTGGTAATTATAGCCAATTGATTATAAACAGCAAAGAGGCGGTAAGACGCGACTACCTGTTAATGAACCCCTGTGTGACCTTTGACCCCAATCTGGAATGGGCACTGATAGAAGTGACTTGAAATGACTGCACACCACATGTTACTTCACAAACCAAGTTCCATGATCATATAACCATTTATAGTATTTGACCCTGGATGACCTGAAAAGCCCCTGAACAATTTTGTTATCACAAGTTGACTACACCCACCAGACTTCAGAATCATGCTAGCATTTGGAGATATTTTTACGTGAATGATGCCATTTGACCTTGAAATTACATGTTAAAATTTCAGTCCTGAATGTTGACCACACCCCAATTCCAGTATCTACCATTTGCAGTGATTGACCTTGGATGACCCCATATCTTGAAATGATCTGTCAATGCCCAAAGTCTATTCAAGTTTCAGCAAACTGCCAAGGTTACGGGCCAATGGGAGATTGGTAAGCAATACAAATGATTGAGGTGAAAAAACAAAATTTCTAAATCTTCAAAGAATACCCTTTTAATCGACCCGCATGACCGTTCGCCCCCAATGGAGTACATCTCATATAGTGGGTGAGCAGGCATGTTGGTCAGTCACCTGGGGGGGCAAGAGGCATTTATAAAAGGGCTACCTCATTACATGACATACACAAAAATGATGATGCGCCATTCCGTAGGGGTAGCTTAAGCGATCTGGGGGCCCGCAAAAATTAACAGGGGTAAAAATTGAAAAGTGGTCCAATGTGTTGGATTGCCTCCAAATGTTCGTATGATCGCAAGGATTATTTTTTAAAAAAAGGATAGTTTGTGCTATCTCTGACTTACCCTTAAGGAGTTATGAGCTGAAAACCGTATTGTAGGACAAGGTTAAATTAGCTTCTACAGGGGTCAAATAATAAAAAAGCTTCAATTGCAGTGGAAATGGTCTCATGTTTTTGTGAATGTCAGACAATTAAAATAAGGAATAGTTTGGACCATCTGCAATGCAAAGTTAACAAGTTACGCACCTTAATAGTACTACCCCTATACCCCTATAAAGGCTGGGGTTAATTTTGGGTGTAATTGCGTAACTATACATTGTAAAGGGGCCAAAACTCGCCCATTTTGTATACCGTTTTTCTTGTGATTACATTACAAATAATATTGAGACCATTCCCTGAAATGAAGCATGTTTTAGTATGTGACCACTGTAGAAGCTAACAGTTAACCTTTGACTACAATAACGGTTTTCAGCTTATAACTCCATAAGGGTTAAAGTCAGGAGATAGCACCAAAACATATAATGTTTACTCCTTGCGGATCATACGAACATTTTTGGTATGCAATTCAAAAACATTGGAACACTTTCCAAATTGTTACCCCTGTATTAATCTTTGCGAGCCCCTAGATAGATTACGGGTTATAGCGGATAATTGAAGAGAAAAGGCATTCTGCGTAATGCGTGTAAGTTTGCGCTGCCACTTACGCACTCGCAGTCAGGCGTAAGAGATCTTTTTTAGGTGCGCGTGATGCATGCCGTTCACCGCGATAAATGTTTGCGTTTTTTCGTTGGAGTGTTGCCCAATTTTGTTAATACATCCAGGGGCATCCCGAATCGGTTCATAGATGTGGGGGTGCGGGTACGTTTCGGTAGGGGTATATAGGGCCACCGATTGCCGAAAAACCGCCCATGTACCGACATTAAAACGAATAACGACGCAAACAGTTAATGCGTTGTGTCGGAGAGTGGTGTCTTTGTACGTTCATAATGGTTTTTATGACAGGTTCCCGAAAAAGGGTGAGAAACGCCAGGAAAAGTCTGTTGCCGTTTGCCTTTATACAAGAGCCAATATCTCACAATTTCCAAATGAGCAAACACTTATGCCATGGCATTAAATTCTAATGTAGTTGTATTAGAACTTTAATTCCCATGGCGTTTTTTCGCCTGGAGCCAGGAAATAGAGGGGAAGGTTTTTCGGGATATTAGCTTCAAAGTCAAGAAAACCCGATTTTAGTACATAGTAGATTCAACCCATCGGTCCCTCTAGTACTTTGCGAAGGTGCGGAAGCATTGAATGAGAAGCTCATGAGGGGATGTGCAGGGTGTGGAAATTAAAATTCCACGTTAAACTTGAAAAGAAGACCCTTTTAATATAAAAAAATCTACCCCTCATGACCTTTCCCCCAATTTTGGAGTACATCTCATATGGGGTGGCTGGCCTTTGTGTCAGTACCAACCGTGGGGGGCAAGAGGCATGAAACCAGGGCTACCTCATACTATGCCATGCACGAAAATGTAATGATGGGCCATCCCGTAGGGTAGCTTAAGCGATATAGGGGCTCGCAAAACATTATACAGGTAAAATTGAAAATTGTCCAATGTTTTGAATTGCATACCAAAAAGTTCGTATGATCGGCAAGGATTACAAAAATGTATATTTTGTGCAGCTCTGACTTACCCTATGGCGTTATAAGCTGAAACCCGTTATTGTAGGACAAAGGTTAAATTAAGCTTCTAACAAGGGGTCAAATACTAAAAAGCTTCAATGTTCAGTGGAAAATTGGTCCCTCATGGTTTTTTGTAATGTCATTTACAATTAAAATAAGGAATAGTTTGGGGACCATCTGCAATGGTGAAATTAACAAGTTTACACCTCATTAGTAACTACCCCCTAACCCCTATCCCTATAGTGGCGGGGGTTTAATTTTGGGTGTAACTTGGTAACTATACAATTGTTACATTGTCCAAACTATACCTTAGTTTACTTGGTGATTACATTACAAATAGTAATGAGACCATTTCCACTGAAATTGTGAAGCATTTTTTTAGTATTTTGCCCTGTATACGCTAAATGTACTTTGACCTACAATAACGGTTTTCAACTTATAAATCCTAAGGGTAAGTCAGTGATAGCACAAACTATACATTGTTTTAATCCTTGCGATCATACGAACTTTTGGTATGCATTCAACAACATTGGACCACTTTTTCCATTTTTCCGCCGTATAATCTTTTGCGAGCCCCTAGATCGCTTAAGGGTTCAGAGGATAATTGAAGAGAAAAGGCATTCTGCGTACGCGTGTCATTTTGCGCTGCCACTTACGCACTCGCATTCAGAGCGTAGGAGATCTTTTTTAGGTGCGCGTGATGCATACACAATTCAACATTTCACCTCGATACTGTTTTGCTTTTTAAGTTGTAGTTTTTTTGCCAATTTTGTTAATTACACCAGGGGCATCCCTAATCGTGTTCATATATGTGGGGGGCGGGTACGTTTCGTAGGGGTATTAAGGGTCACCGATTGCCGATAAACCGCCCAATTAACCGATTAAAAAACGATATACGACGGGCAAACATGTTAGAATGGTTGTGTCGGAGAGTGGTGTCTTTGGTATTTCATAATGGTTTTATGGACATTTCCCGAAAAACGGTGAAACAGCTAGAAACGTTTGTTGCCGTTTGCCTTTATACACGAGCCAATATCTCACAATTTCCAAATGAGCAAACACTTATGCCATGGCATTAAATTCTAATGTAGTTGTATTAGAACTTTAATTCCCATGGCGTTTTTTCGCCTGGAGCCAGGAAATAGAGGGGAAGGTTTTTCGGGATATTAGCTTCAAAGTCAAGAAAACCCGATTTTAGTACATAGTAGATTCAACCCATCGGTCCCTCTAGTACTTTGCGAAGGTGCGGAAGCATTGAATGAGAAGCTCATGAGGGGATGTGCAGGGTGTGGAAATTAAAATTCCACGTTAAACTTGAAACAGTAGTCCGATATCAGAGAAAAATTCAATCCTATGTTTTTAATGAAAGGATTCAAATCAAGTAAGCGCATTTGAATACATTATCTCTCAACATGCTGGATAAGGTCGTATTTGCGTCAGGGTATTCAATGTACAGGTGAGTTGAATCACTGACTTTTGAGGAACACAAAATAGTCTTTGCACTCTCTTTCTAAAAATGGCAACATGAAAAGCAGATTATCTGAGTTCGTTCATGACAAAACAGGAGAATAGGGCCAAAATGATTTTTTTTTCTGTCTCCTCTCCCGACTCATCGACGCGGTCCCAAACTTTGCCTCTGGTGACACGATGGGTTGAATCTACTAGAGGACACATATGAAATGGTGATGGGAAAGTTTGATCGGAACAAATTAAATCTGATAAAAATCCAACCCCGGGATGCATGAGCCGACAGGCCAGGAAGTAACGTATGGGATATGTGCCGGGGAGAGGGCGATAGTAAACTGAGCGGGTGCCTAATTTGAAAATCAAAAAGGCACGAAGAGAGCAAGCACGCAAGCACGCACGCACTGCACGAAGCACCACCCCCCCCCCCCCCCCCCCCCCCCCCCCCCCCCCCCCCCCCCCCTCACTCACTCTCCCCGCACCCACCCCATCCACTCCACACCGAGTTGATGCTTTCTGCTGTCAACAAGAGAGCCAAATCGCTTGCGAACGCGTATAATTGGCATGGGTTTGCGCTTATTTTTGTGCGTCAATACGCAAAGCAATGCTGCGCTTTTGTTCAGGCAAAACAGGACGCCACTTGAAATTTGCAATTTTTAGGTCTATTTCGTCGTTTTTCTCGAAAATAAGTCGGTGACCCACCAGGTTTTATTAGGGCGCCCGAAAAGATTCTTTAACGTTCTTAACATAAGATAGAAAAATCAAAAAATCGTTCGGATTTGTTTGTATTTTATGCTTGGGAAAACGGACAACATTTCCCGGTTTCCCGTAGAGCTTGTAAAATTTTGAAAATAATAACTTTTGAACAGCCTATATAGCTCAAAAACGAAGTCGGTGACCCCCAATTCTTATTTTATTTGTCCATACATCAATTAAATACCATATATCAAAAATTAAGAAATCGATCGATTATTTCAATTATCCTCTATAACCCTTAAGCTACCCATACAGAAATGCCATATACATTTCGTGTATGTCATAGTATGAGGTGGTAGCCCTGGTCTAAATGGCCTCTTTGCCCCCAGGTGATACATAAGGCTACTTCAGGACGGTCTGGCTCATCACTAAGATGGGCTTGGTTTGAGATGTGGGCTTTGTCAAGAACGCTAATGATATAGCATGGTCCCCTTACGTGGTCAAGGTGGAAATACCAAAAACTTGACTTTTTGATTTGATGTAGTTCGAAAAATGCGTTGTATTTTCACTTTTCAGGCTTTATCCATACATCATGGATGTATTGCTGTGTGCTTTCTTGCTTTTTTTGTCCAAGGAACGACAACAAACTTTGAAGTTTGTTCCAGTCGGCTGAAGAACCAGATTGTCTAACTTTGTTATTATAGTCTCTTCTTCTTATGGATGGAACTTTTGATTGATCTAGATGGGAGATTATACGTGTAGAAATCAGTTTTGATGGAATGTGCAAAATCAATAGCTGTGGAGCATGTTTTTGGAAATCCTGCCAAAGTGTTTCAATGACTGTTCCAGCAACATATCTTCGGTCAACTTAAGATATTAAAATCAGAGATCAGATACACTGGCCTCAAAATAAAAAAAAAATTTCTGGTGACTTAGATATTAGAGTTGTTTTTAACTCATTTGGGGTCATGATTTCAAAAATGGCATCGTTTTCCCCTATCAGTCAAGTTTTTTCTATGTCATACGGTGAATCCGAAGGGAAACACTATACATAGAACACATATTTGTTCAATGAGCAAGGACGGGGGACAAGGACTGAGTTATTTGTTATTTTGTCTTAAAAAAGTGCACAATTATGGAATCTGATGAATACAACAACTTTAGATAGTAACTCTTGTCATAACAGGTATTTTTGACATAATCAACCGGTGGAGGGGTTGTGCATTCCTCCATAGAAATGTCCATGAACGAATCCCCTATGAACTTGATTTTGGATCGATTGGTAGCTATGGGTCTCCTCTTATCCAGTGATTACCAAAATAAGTACCACACACATTCCCAGCCAAACTTGTTCATAACGTCAAAATGCACAGCGTCCTCGCAAATATTTGGTGAATTTCAGTTTTGTGTGCAAAAAGTTTAGGAATGAATTTTCATTTAAACAATCAACCAAACGATCAATTTCTACTGTATTTTTGGCCAAAATAATAAAGGAAACACACATTTAACTTAAAAATACACCGGTCCCCGGACCGCTTGTGTCGCCTGCCGGCGCGGTTAGTGAATGATAGACCTAACATGACTTGACCTCATCAACAAATGAGGGATCCCATGTTTGCACCTATGATTCAAGTTTGGTTCCAATTGAACTTCAACTTTTCATATGAGGTCAATTTTACATTTTCAGCCTATTTTACAACTTGACCTCACATGACCTTTGACCTTGGCATGTGACCTTTGACCTCATCAACAAGTGGGGGATGCCATGTTGCACCTATGATTCAAGTTTGGTTCCAATTGAACTTCACTTTTTCATATGAGGTCAATTTTACATTTTCAGCCTATTTTTACAACTTGACCTCACATGACCTTTGACCTTGGCATGTGACCTTTGACCTCATCAACAAGTGGGGGATGCCATGTTGCACCTATGATTCAAGTTTGGTTCCAATTGAACTTCACTTTTTCATATGAGGTCAATTTTACATTTTCAGCCTATTTTTACAACTTGACCTCACATGACCTTTGACCTTGGCATGTGACCTTTGACCTCATCAACAAGTGGGGGATGCCATGTTGCACTGTGACCAAGTTGGTTTAAAATCCATCAAAGTATGTGGATATTACATGCAAAATGTGAACCCTTTTTCACAACAGACATCAACAGACATCAACAGACATCATCAACAACAGACAACTACAGTGGACAAAGTGATCCCTATGTGTCTTCCTGCCTTAGGGCAGGCGACACAAAAATGAAGTTTAAGCTCAATAACATCGAAACTTTTACTGATACGAGCAATTTTATGGTGTACCCAGTTTACACGGTAAAGTATAGGGATGTTTCATCATTTCAGCAACCCAACCCTCAAGCCTCAACTTTGATGGCTTCCCTACCTACTACCTCCGAAATGTTTTGCTAAAATGTGCTCAAAAGATGTAAAAACGATTACCTAAAGTAATTTTGCGACACCATCGCGCTTTTTTTTTTTTTTGCACCTGGAGGGGGGTGGCAACAAACAAATTTGGTTTGCATAAACATGCTAACTGGCAAGTCTTCTGCCAACAATACAGACTTTTAATGGTGTGCCTTATATAGTTATGATTATTATAGCAATATTATGCATTTACCTTTTGACTTTGAATTTGATTTCATGTGATTTAGTAACATTTCGAACTCGGGTAAACACCATTCTCACAGAAGAAGGGGTATATATATAGTTGAAACAAAGTGACGGGTAATGCCAAAACTAACAATCAGCCACCCAAATTGCCTAAAATCAACCTCAAACCAAAGTCACCAAAAACTATGTTGGGCAGTGTTATCAATAGCATGAAATCGGCTTTCTTGTAAGGTATTATCTTCCACCTGTGTGGTATGGATGATTTAGCGGAGATTTGCTTATAAAAATAACGATGTCTTGGTCACGATACTGCAATGATTTGCTTTTCGTGAAAAACCAGCTGGATGACTAACAAAGCACAAGTTCAAGGATCGATGTGTCTCTAGTTGACTTATCAATAATTTGTGTCAGATTGTGATCCTCCATTGGTCTCAATCATGATCTTTACTAAACTCGGAATCCTTCCTCCAGGAATAAAGACCTAACCATACGTTCCCAGTCTATATCTGGGGAGTTAACCCTGGCTTGTTAGCTTTAAACTGGTAAAGCGCCATCCCTATTAATAAAGAGGTTCCAGTTCGAGTCTGGTCAAGTGCACATGGGTTTTTTCAACGCTTGTATGCGCTGGCCATCTCCAGGAAAAGATTAATAAATATTCATTCCTGTCTGCCTGGAGAACTAAGTAGTAACATCTATACATTTTTTGGTTACTACTCTCTATTTTCACTATTAGTGCTTTAACAAAATTGCATTCGAAAAGAAGTTATGGATGGGGACTGTTTTCTAAACCTAAGTATGGTGCCAAAACATACCCATCGGCAAGAAGAAAAAAATCGCAACAAGATGAGTGCATTAGTGGAGCAGTGAGGGAATCGGCTTTAAATTACTGTAATGGCACAAAATACATAAGTTATAGGGACTGAAATAAAACGATTTCAATAGCAATTTTGTGTGAATCAGATTCACATGATTAACATACAAAATGCCCCCTTGTTGTTTTGCCTAAAGCATGCCCAAAAACAGCTCCAGGAGGCTATGTGATGCTCACCGGAAATTTTCAAATGGCAGACACTGTCAAAATTGCCATTTTTTTTACCCAGTCCAAAAAATATAGTATTAATGTGCCATTTTCTATTGAAAACAATGGAAAGGTGCAGTGAGAATGTTGTCTTTGAATGACATCACTTTGAACGTTTTGAGACTACGCATCATTGATGTCTGGATTAAATTGATAGCTTGAAAATATCTTTGTTTAAATTCGTGCTCAATGCAATCAATTTTTATCATCCTCAGTCAAAAGCATCCACGACCCAAATTGTCTGGGTACAGTTTGACCTCCAACATGAGGCCCTATGACCTTTGACTCTGTTAGATGTATGTCGCTCCAGGGGATCTTGCAAGTTTAACTTTGTAGTCTTTTTAGCCTATAATATAATATAGGCTATTGTCATCACGTAGAAAATTAGAGTAGGAAAACCAATGTCTCTCATAACTAGTCTCTCATGCCTTGTCCAATTCTTTTGAAAATCGCAGGTAGCAAGTAATGACATTTTCTTTGAAAATGTTTATTAGTGGAATTTGAAAATTCTGACGCAGATGTTGCCGTTTGGGCGGATGCATTTGTTCACCTTGTTGTTTTGGCATGAAATTGTGTTGGTAGGCAAAGATTATGCTAAAATTGTTGACTTGTCCTACAAGTATCCAGACACATGCGGTGTTAAAGTGAAAGCATGCATTATGAATTACTGGCTGGAGAGGCAATGATTTGCAGCCTAGTCAGATACCATTTGGCAGTAAATCTAGCTAGATGATTAGTAGGGTATCAAACTTCAATTAGACACTCTCACAGTTGGGTTGTCCTTGATTGGACAAATCAGGGGGCTTAGCTATATAGTATATACAATTTTGGTTTTCCCTTGACCACCCTTAATTGGTTTAATTTTCAACTTTGATGCTTTCATTAGCAGTGGTAATGTTTCAAGTCATTTCATCTTCTTAGGCTCTATAGTTGTGGGAGATATTTGATGAAGCAATACGTTTGTCAGAATACCTTATTCATAAACAAAAATACAGAAATCATAGGTTGGTGAAACATTAGAAATATTGAATACTCGGTTATCTTCAATTTCATCTTCCAAGAAAGTGCTGCCCTCAGATGTGTGAGGATAAATGGCACTGAGTGAGTGAGCATGCGTTGCATCAGTGCAACAGAAAGTTGAAATTCAGGTGCAAAATATTTTAAAGGTGCAAGTAAAAAAACTGGAGGAAGAATTACTTCAAGCAAGATTCCCTCAATGCAGTATTTTTTGAAGCAATGAGCGGATGGGGATGCACCAGGATCACAACTGGTAGGTTGTTGCCAATCCCGGATGGTTCTTGGGCAGAAGGCGAGCTAGCATACACTGAAGAGCTACAGTATGGATAGTGAAGCGGGACTGGGTCCTCTGTGACCGTGATAGGTAAGTCAGGTAACACTGCCAGGAGATGTCAACCAAGTGGTTTATGATCTTGTAATCATCACAGTCGATTTTGGTAGCGACGTTTTTGTAGTGATGACCACTGGGAGATGTTCAAGCACGGTACATGGTATTGTCCACAAAAGATGGTATTGCGTATTTGTCACAAAATTATTGAGTCAGGCCTTAGCCTTTTTTTGCGCCGGAAGGGTAGTTTTTATTGTTTCCCACCAATATATTCCCCAGTGTCTAAAGTTCATGTGCTACTTGTACCATGTGTACTGTACACCATTCCCAGTTACTCCTGAAGATTAGTGTAAGTTATGCAAGCATCATTCACCAATGCAATGTTCAGGCATATGGTTGCAAAAAAGAGCACTCTAAAACAGTAATAGCCTGATCTTTAACCTTGCACGTGTTAACTTGAAACAGCTAAATTCCTTAATTCAGGCAATCATAAGTGGCCTTAGACCTTAGAATGCACAGAGTGTATTTAGTACACTCACAAGCTTGCATCAGTTTTTTTTATTGACATTTCACCTCAAATAATATCATGTGATCCGGCGTGATCCCACAAAAATCCCATTTTCTAATACATAAAAATTGGCTTTTATACCAGTTCCTGCACACAAAGCACTAGTATTTATAAATTTTATTCATGAAGGGTTTGTGCTCATTAAACTTATTTACACTGCCCCTCAATTACTGACATGTGTTAAGTACGGAACATTATAGGCACATTGCAATGTATTATGGATTAGTTCAAAACATTCCTCTGCTACTATGAAGCAGGTTAAATGCAACCCTTGTTTATTTCTGTGTGCAACCTTGCATGATTATTAACCTTGTAGCTTGTCACATATTACTGAATGTGAAAAATGTTTTGCTTTGTCAATATTTTTATGGAATAAAGTGTTAAACCCTAGTATGGTATAATAAGTGGGGTTTAAAATGAGCCCAAATTTGATTGGCTCAATGGTTGAAATTGGTTGTATATTAGTCGCGTTACACTGATGTGTATTTTAGTAATTATGTATAAAGTTGAACATTCTACAATACTCTGTATCAACACACGAGTCATATGTTGCAGTTACAAAACACAGGTGATTGTCCTTGGAAGACCTGTGGCTAAATTAACCACCACGTATCAATAAAAGGTTGGACATGGACTTCGAACTAATTTATGTTCAGATTATAGCACCATTGCAAAGAGTGATTAAAACACAAATATTAGAATGTATCTTCGACATTGACAATAATGTTATTGAAAAGTGAAACTATAGGCCAAAGTATAAGGGAACAAATTAGAAGAATTGACGAAGTTAGGAGTTCAGTAGATATCCCCAAGAAAGGTTAATCCAAATTTAAGTTGTTTTGATGAGGGCAGTTTGATGTTATTAACACAGTTTATATAGCGGTGCCCCAGAGGCCACTGTGTTCTAATTTCTCCTTTTACGACCAAAAAATACCAACATGATAACTTCCAGAGTAGATTGAAATTTGCAAGTATGAAGGTAGGCAACATGGCAGATGATGTAAAAAATCTCAACTCCTTTGGGTAAAGTCAAGGGATGCGGCTGTGGATCACGAACGCCAATATTGAAGTGTTGCGTTCTGCGATTCATCATCATCATCAGTCGTCGACCGCCTGCTGCGCAGTCGATCGCAAGTTTCCTCCAGCCACTTCTGTTTTGGGCCAGTTGGAGATAGCCTTTGGTCTTTGCAACATGTGTTTGTGTCCCCCAAGAGCTTTTTGGAGGTGAGGGAGATATGATGTTCTCTGTCGGCCGGCTTCCTCTTGCCATGTGTTGGTGTGTAGAAAGCATAACACTAACTAGGCTTTCCCTATGGCATCCTTAGAATATGACCAAGAAAAGTAAGCTGTATCAGTCTTACTCGGTTATCAGAGGCTCCGTACCTGAGCAGAATAGATTTTGGCATTTGGGGACACGATCAATGCGCTTTGACGTTCAGCATGATTCTGTAGAACATGTGGCAAAGGAATGAACCTTACTCTCCAAATGCGATTATTTGACTTTCCAAAATAGCATGTGTTTATTAATAAATTACTGGTAAGAACAAAAGAAGTAACCTTTTAGTTAGCTCGAAAAGATAGCTGAAAAACAAAAAGCGTGTGGCTAATAGAGAATTTTAAGCCAATTTGAAAACAATTGTCATATTATCATGGAACGTATATAGTAATTATTACTTGAAGTATGTATGATGGAAATCAAAGAGGTAAAGACTTTGATTGTAACCTCCGTAAAGGAAGTGTTCAGGTATATGCAAAATCAAGCCTAATTTAAGTCAGAACCAGATCATAGGAGATTGTCCTTTTTTAAGGGACTCTTCTGTTATTAATTATGTTTCTTCATTTTAATGTGGCAAATTAGATTATAGGGTAAAAAAACAAATGACTAAACATTAATAGATGCCATTTGGTCTTGTCACACTATAGTTTATTGTTATATAAAATAAGATACATAATTTTCTACTACCATTTCATTTTACATGATCTTGGAAAAAGAGATGTATTGCAATTGTGCGAATGTTTTAGTAGGTTAAAACCCAAGTTTGCCCTGACATGTTACTCGGTGAAGGGTTAACAGGAATTAAAATTAAAAGATTAACAAGTTAACAAGATTTGGAAAAAGAGAAATAAAAACAAAAGATATTTAACATGGAATGTACATCAGCTCTAAAGTTACTTATGAATCAATCACATTTTAGAGGGAAAATGATTCCATTGAGAGCTGTTATGAACATGATCAAAAGTATGGGGCGGGTTTATTTTCCGTTCTGTCGCATGCATTGTTTGAAAAAATCAAGTAGGCTAGTTATAACTGCAAATGCCTTACCTCAAAAGACTACTTACCATGAAATTAATCTGTTCTCAAATGAGTCAAAATGTAGATATTATATGCCTACTCACACAAGTTTAACATAAATGTTAAAGTACTAAAGGCAGGGGCCACTGATTAAATATCAATGAAATTAAAGAGTTTGAAGTGTTGCGTCATGGGATATCACTTTCATTTATACCAAAAGTAGTAAACTATTAAGTTAGCTTGGAAAAAGAATAACTGAATAACAAAATTGTTGTCCAAACCTAAAGAGAAGTTTAATGTAAATTAAAGATATGGAAGGATGTGAAAACAATTGGGATCATCAACAGGGAAACTTAGTAACTATTTACTGAAGTATGTAGGATAGTAAAATTCAAAAGCGGTTTATAGGAGCATGATCATGCATACCCTACTGGAGTGTTCAGGTAGCCAAAATAACAAGCTTAATTCAAAGGCCGACTCAGAAGATTTTGAAATATAACGGTTTTTTTTTTGTGTGTGTATTTAAGTTAGAAGCTAAATTCATTGGGAACAGATTGGCATTTTAAGGGCTCTTCTTGTCTGGAATATGGCGCAGGGGTAGTAAAATTTCCAATAATTGTGACAAATTGAAGAAATGGATTTCCTTGGATTTTATCCTGTCACTTGGGACATGTTTTCTATTGAAAGTATGAGTGTTAAGTTAGTTGGTATGAATGTATGTGTCTGTGTGTTGTTTGTCTCGTCTACAACTTTGCAACATTGTGTGGGTGCATGTGCGTGTATTGTAAATAAAAATCAATGTATAAGAGTTGACAAATTAACAAATCTATTTCTGCATTGCTAATTTTTTTTACCCAGTCATAAACAAATTGTATTTAATGTGCCATTTTCTATTAAAATAATATATAAAGGTACTTTAACGGATGTTGTTGTTTGTCTTGAATGGCATAATATTATAGGCTACGCCATCATTGATTGTGCTCTGGTTATTTCAGATCAAACCAGACCAAAATGCCAGTGACACCTATGATGGTTCTAGTCTGCAAGTATTGCACCAGATTTATGAAGAAATCACTCGGCTCTATAGATACCACCTTCGCTACCACATGAAACAGAAACATCCAGGCCCTACTGGTATGACAGTCTAATGCTACACCACCAAAAGCAGGATGTGAAAAAGAGAAGGTTACAAGGAAAAAAGTTTACAAGTCATAAAAAAACATGAAAAGATACATGCAACGAGAAAAGAAACCTTTCAAGTGTAAACACTGTGGTAAAGGTTTTATCAGTAAGCACATAAAGAAGAAAAAATACATGAAATGAACCATAGAGGAAAACACCTTTATCAATGTAAATACTGCAAGAAGTTTTTCACCCAATATGGTATTAAAACCCAACATGAATGACACACAAAGAAGAAAAACATCATCAAGTAAACACTGTGCGTAAAGCTTTCAATACTAAAAGGCAGCAAGACACGGAATGCAATGACACACAGAAAAAAGACCACATCAATGTAAAGCCAATTGGTAAAAGGTTTTATCGCTCTTCTCAAATGTAACAAGACAAAACAATGAATGAGACCCACAGGGAGAGTCCCATCAGTGTAGATACTGTGCTAAAGGTTTCATCACTAAACGGGAGAAATGTACAACTGAAAGACACCACCACTGGAGAGAGACCCTCATGTGTTACACTTTGTAAAGGTTTTACCAAAACTAAGCAACAACAAGACAAAAAATGAAATGATACACACAGAAGAGAGACACCAGCATGGTACACACTGGGTTGTAGGGTTTATCCGATTGTGTGAAGACAAAAAAATGAAAGAACACATTACAGGAAAAAGACCGCATCAATTGTGTAGGCACGTGGTAAGGTTTTATGATAAGTGGGAGAAGACCAAAACATGAAATGACACATACAGGAGAAGACCTCATCATGTAGACAATGTGGTTAAGGTGTTATCGGCAAAGTGGGGAGAGAGAAGACACAACATGAAATAGCACACTGGGAAGAGAGACCCCATCAATGTACACACTGTGTATAAAGGGTCATCGCTAAGTACAATTAAAATGACAACATGAATGATACACACAGGAGAAAGACCTCATCAGGAAAAAATGTGTTAAAGGTTTAACACTAGCACGGGTTAAGACAAAACATGAAATGACACACACAAGAGAAAAGACCAAAGACCTATCAGGTGTAAAAATTGTATTTCGGTAAATATTTTATCTTAAGCAACAAAATTGGTGTAATAAATAAGTTATCCATGGCTATATATACCAGTCATTGAGTACTAAACTGCGTTCAGGGCTTTTGACAAATCAACACGTGCACATGTGAGGCATCATTTAATGTTATAAGTGGAAATTTTCGCGAGGTTTTATTTTCGCGAGTGAACATAAAAAAAACGCGAGAAAATAAAAAAGCTCGCGAGACAGGATTAAATAACTGTCATTTTCCAATAGATTTTGTATTGCATTGATGTCAAAACCTTGAAATTAAATTCTCGCACCTTTGGCAAAACTGTTAAAATAGCGAAATATATGTACGCGAAAATTTCCATTTATACCGTATTGAAAAATTAGCCCACCAAAACTCAAATCTTGGGGTTATGACAAGGACGGTATAAAGATTATGCTTCTCGATCAGTCGTTTATCTGTCCTTTTTCACTTAAAAAGTTGTGGAAGTGATTTAATTATAGGTTTGGACATTTTGGAAAGAATATAATATTCTGCCAACACCCTCCTAAACACCATACGATAATCAATGTTAACGGAGTTCCATGCCCTTCATTAAGTGGTGGCAGATTACTTAATTCATCGCAATATTTGTTCTTATATCTTGGGCACTTGTTTGTTTTTTTTTTTAATTTTGTTTGTTAGGGTAAACATTAAAGATTCAAAGAATTTCAAACCATTTAGTTTCAATATTTTGGGTATTCTAACATATACAAGAATAGAGTTAAATTGGCATGGTGTGTAGTCAGATAAGATTCCCACTGATAATTGTTATATATGTGGCAACAATAAAGTGTATGTCCTAACCCACTGAGCTGCAAGCGCACAAAGCTTTTTTTCAGGAAGCTAGGGTTTACCATGATAAACATCAAGCGAATCAACTAATGTACTACTTTGGATTAGTCTTTCTATCAAAACCTATCTACTGTAAAATCACCTTTGATTTTCATTCGGCCGCCTGTCTGAGAGGTAGTATATGTGAGGCACCAACAACCAAAACTATATACAGCACAGCATGGATGATAAACAAAAATGGAAAGTTATTACAAACAACAAAATAGGCAATGGTACTGAAAGTAATGTAAACAAGTAAATGGTCTAGAGTACCTCACATGTTGTAGAGTTACTTGTCTTCAAGTGAGTATCACACAATGAAAGTGTCTCAAGTAATATTTGTTCCAATGGTGCATTTAATTTTTCTTGTGGTTAACAATGTTAAGTGCCACTCTCTAATACCCAACACTATGATGATTGATACCACATATCAACCAATGTGATAATTCACCCGTTATAAAATTTTTGTAATAGTGTAGAAAAAGGGTCAATCACACATATGATCCCCATAGTACGTAAGAAGTGATCTAGTGTTGTGAACAACTTGAGCTGCTTGCTATTGAATTAATGCAAACTAAAAAGGAACCTGTCAGCGGTCATCTATGATGTAAATTTGATAGCTTCCAGGATCTCTTTCAATTATCAAGTCTGAAGGAAAGGAGTAATTTAAGGGGGATTTTTAAAAATTGTGACCTCATGTCAAGGCAACCCCACTGTTAATACAATTTAAACTTAAAAATATTTGTGAAGGCTTAATTTTGGAGACAATAATTGATTAATCATAGAAGGTAATTATTAGAATATCTCTCATGATTAATATACAATTCCTTTGATGACACTAAAATTAGTAACTCAGGGGTCATACATGCCGGTTATGTGACCATCAATCAATTTGCAATTGGGGTGGTAGATCTAAAAGTTAATTGTAAGGCAGGAATTAGCACCCAATACTACATACATTAATCTAAAATATTGGAAGTTTCACTTACATATAATAAATTTAATACCAGGTATTGTTAAAGACCTGCTTATTATTAATTGGGGACTTAGTTTTAAAATAATGGTGATATTGATATGTCGGCTGAGCTGTTTGAAAAATTGCTCTCGTTGGAGGGTATAGACAAGCCATGCTCCTTTCAAAAAGCGCAGAATCCGTAACAAATTGAACCATGGCTCACAGATGATGTTTTAGATATGATGCGCTACAGAGATAAATAAAACAATTGCCATGAGTCAGAGAATAATCAGAACTGCTGGGAAATATGTCATATAGAAAGAAACAAAGAAATTAATGGAAATTAAAAAGAAAGG
>JAMKCH010037144.1:0-15372 GCA_023653785.1 Ophioderma brevispina
TGTGTTCAAGTTCAACATTAGTATTTGATCAATATGCCTTCACCTCTAAATTCCAATTTCATTGGCTGTTTGTTCAAATACATGGGTATCTTTGTTTTTATATTCATGTATGTTTATATTGCAATTGTAAATAGTCTTCTTATACAAGTTTTATAGTTTGTAAATACCTGTTCATGTCATACTTGTAAATCTGTATCAGGGTCTCATGGGAGACCAGTTTTTGTACAACTGAATTGAGTTACCCTGAATAAAGAATGTTATACTACTACTACTACTACATGGCAGCTTTTGCAGATAGGGCCTTCTTGCAGTAAAGTCCAGGGGTTCTCAATTATATTACCTGAAGGGCCAGAAAATGGCAAACGTATTTGAAAGTTCTCTACTTGAGGGCCGAATACACTTGAATTTCTTATGTTTCCCTTTATATTTTAGGGCAAGTCGAGGGCCAAAAATCAATGGTTGAGGGCCGGACTTGGCCCGTGGGCCACCTATTGAGAACCCCTGCAGTAAATCCTTGATGTCTCTATCTGAGGTAGAAAACATGATATGAAAGAACCCACCTTGAAATCTAGAATTAAGAACCAGAATAAATCTCAATGAGTGGCCGTACTGTGAATTGAACCGGGAACCTCCATAACAAGTAAGAAAATACCATAACAAGTGGGCCAGGATCACTTAGAGGAGGAATTCATCTTCACTGGTATAATTTGACCTACCTCCTGTTCACTGATGACCTTCTCTCTCCTTAAAGTACACATTCGTTTCCATATCGGTAATTCTACGACCAATCCTTCAGGGATGTGTGATGGATCATCCAGTTCATCAAGAGCCTTAAGTAGGGCAGCTGTGGTACTAGGTTGTCTCGCTGACAGAGGGCGCTCTGCATATGGATTTTGTCCAACACCAATAGGTGTATCGGAATGGGGACCTTTGGTGTCACGCCTTGGACCTCTGTAAAAGAAAAAAGTGCTACATTAGGAAGTGTTCTTAAAGAGAAGTCAAAATGGACACTATATTTGGTATCAATTTGAAGGGAAAATGTGGTGATTCATTTAAATTGCATTTGGTCAAAAAAATTGGTGCACTGTTGAGAGAGAGGAGATTAAAAACATCACCCACCAATTACCTCCACAATGAGAACTTTTTAAGCAGCGTTTGGCAACACGGTTTCATGATGACGTCATGGTGGATCAGTTTTGCCACGGATCTGGCCAGGCCTCTGACTGTGGCAGTCTGCCGATTCCTGTAATCTAATTTCACGTTCATTCATCACACTCAGTTTGGAGCTTCCGCGGTTGGGAATATTACCAGAGCTTCGACAGCTAAGGGACACAACAATGGCCCCATAATGCAGTGGACACACAGCAACCAGTTCTGCCATGTTTCTTCTAAGTCCGATGACATGAGATGGCAGAACATATGGCAGATGGCATTGGATGGCAGAACAAATAATTTGACGCAATCGTACAATGGTGGTGCCCTGGGGTGAGAATGAGAAACCACTGTGACGTCATCATAAACAGTGCCCAATATCCGCCCAATTCGCCGGGAGCTGATTCCAAGTCAGAAAAAAGTGCTTAAAAAGTCACTTTTCTCTTGTTTTATTCATCATCATCTCATAAATATATAACAGTATAAATGTAAAAACATATACAATTTAAACCAGGGCCACATCCTTTGCCATTTTGACTTCTCTTTAATGACTAAATACATTCTGCTTTTCAAAGGTGAGTGGTCTGATTTGGAGGCATATCAACAGTTTCACCTGATTCCAAATTTAGTCATGTAGTCATGGTATGGTGAACCACAGATTGGGGATTTTTGGTCCATCTAAAGGACACATTTCCCCATACCTAAAATGTTACTGGGATTATGAGGAAAAAAATATGAGCATGTTTTGATACCCAAATCTCAATTCTGATGAGGTGAAATGGAAGATGAGGCTGTCAATCAAAGCACCCACCTTTAAAATGTTATACAATTTGTCAGACTGAATGCTGCATGCACTGCACATGATTGATCATGACCTTTATCATACCATTAAGTAGATCCCTCGGTTTTCATTGGATAATCACCGGAATTTACTGACTATAGATATATCTCGTATCATACCCTCGGAGCACGTCTGCACGCTTGTATCATGTCAGTTAGGAACTGCGCATGCATGACCAAGCATCATGACAACAAAAATCCGAAAATTTGGTGTTCATTTTTGATGTAAATCACTGCTCTAATCTGGCGATTTTCAGCAATTCTGAACCAAGTTGGAACAAGATTTCAGCATAATCACTCTTACATACACCAAAAGACATTAAAATAGATCAATGGTTTTGTTTGTGAATCAGAAAAAGATTCTTGTCGCTGAAAATTCGTCACCCTTGCACTCATAGGCCTACAGTCAATTTACCGTAAAGTATTGTTTGTTTGGTGAATCACCCTTATAATTTTCTTTAGGCCCTATGTTTGGGCTTATTTTGTTCTGCTTGGGTATGATAAAATCGTTATTAGGTGAGTTTTGAGGTGACATGGATTCTGTATCTTGGCTCGGGCTACGCCCTAGCCCGATACAGATTTCTCGACTAGATATAATCCGTATCACCCCAAAACTCACCTAATAACTAATAGTCTATGACTATTTCAGATTAATTAAAACCATGTGAGGTGTACAGGCCTACTTATTTTCAGTTGTCTTTCATGAAAAAAGGCAAGGTAAAGTGCTGTGCCGAGCCATCTACTGATATAGAGCTAAATACAATATTTTAGGTCATGCTACAATTTTGCTGGATTATAAGTTTGGTGAGAACTAAGTCTAACCTTGGTCGTCTCCTGTAACATCTTGCCAGTTGGTCTACTATAGCTGCATTGACATCATGGAATTCCTTGCGGAAGTTCTTCTCCATCACCTTGTCCTCAGCCACATGGATGTCGTAGGTATCGCGATACTCATCAACCATCTTCTTGGCTTGGACTACTGCTTGCTGGGAGTAGATCTGAATGGGTCAAAGGCACAGGAGGGGATTTTTTGAGGATACAAATTTCTCTTGATTACATTTGATCAGTAGTAGAACACCTACCAAGAACGCTTCGAAGGATTATTGGTGAAACAAGAACAAGTAAAGAAAACCAAAATCTATGTTTTGAACTTGCATGCTATCGTAATCGTCCCGTAAGAAAAGCATGCTTTGATTTCTGTCGTGCACAACAGAAAATGCAAAATCATCATCTTAATGGACTTATTGCATAACGACAGCATATTTTGCTTATTCACTTCAGGTGTGATCTAACACATTAGTAAGCATTCTAAATATGCAAAAACTTGGGTTAGAAAAAAATTGGGGTGCTTCTTTTTGGAAATGTCCTTGTGTCTCTTTAAAAGAAAAAAAACCAAACAAACATGTTTTTTATGTTTTTGAACAAATATAGTCACCTAGAATTAAATTTAGTTGTTAGACACTTAAACTGCTCAACTCCAAAGTGTGATACCTCCCAGAAGTATTTAATTATTATTCATTAAAGGGCATTTGTGATCACAGCCTCGTCCCACGACGTACTAAAAAAATGTTGCTGGATTTTACATCATCTGAACCGTAGGGCGAAGTATAGGTGTGTGCCACAATCGACGTGCAAGTTTGATTGTCTCTGCAAGAATTTGCAATTTGTTGTATTTTCTGTCCGTAAACGGACAGAAATTATTGTACAGTGGTCTATGGAGATTGTGATACGAACATTTGCTCATAACACCAAAATGCAAGATCAGAATCAACTGAAATTTTGGGAATAAGCTTTTTCTCCAGGCAAAAAAAGAAGGGGTTAGAATCATGAAATGCACCTTTAAAGAAGCCGTAACGTTGCACAAGAAACACAGACACTGTTTCAATCTGCTTCAATCCATTTGGACCTTATCATCAATCATCTGAAGAATCTATCCTTGTCATTAGTTAACAGGTCCAAATTGTCAAATGTTAACAGGCTATCATATAAAAAAAACAATTGCCCCTCCCTTACCACTGTGTAGTTACAGAGACGGCACATTTAATGAGGGGTTTTTAGTAGCAGTTAAGTTAAAACCAAAGTTTAAAATCCGGGTTTGTCCACGAAACGGGGGGTGGCCGGATTCCCTCACATTCACAGCAATACCCTGCTGGGGTGAGGATTTTATTGGAGCAAATAAATTGTGTTAGATGGCTGCCATTAGCTTTCCAGAGCAATGCCCTTGTAGGGAGATATTCTTTTAGTTCTACCGGGGTAACCAGCTCCCCTGACGGTTTTTTAGCCACCAATAACTAGCCCGGGGACAGGTTTCTTTTCGGGTTATGGTTACCGGATACGTTTAGCAGGCCCTCAAAGAAAACCTGAAGAGAAAAACTGATCTCTGGTGTGTAATTGCACCAGGGAAGAAGGAGGTGCTGTACCAAAAGTTTTGGTCTACGATGTAAGTGCTAGACCTGTGCTAGGTGCTAACAAATGATTTATTAGAGCACTTTTGAGTCCTCTGTTTATATTTATTTTTAATTGTCAAAAAATAACCACAAAAAAAAAATGCAAAAGTGCGGATCGTACAGTACTATCTGGTTCACATAGGTATAAAGTACGGTTTCACAGTCAACCTTTTTTCTATGTAACAAAACTAAAAAAATAACAACATACTAGCACCTTGAATTGAAACAAGGCGAAACTCGTATTTAAGCCGTGCGTTTAAAAGATGTCCCCGCCGAATGTCACGATCACAACTGCGATAAAGGCCATACAACATCCCCAACCCCTCCCCAAAAAAACCCAGTAACACCCCATCTCATCCCCAACACACTGCAAAAACCAACCCCTCACCCACACCCTGCAACATCCACCCTCAACACCCTGCAAAACCCACCCTCTCCCCAACACCCCACAACTCCCCAACACCCACACCTCCCCAACACCCTACCCCCGCCCAACACTCTGCAACACCAACCCCCCCCCCCCCAACACCCCGCAATACCTAACCCCCTCCCCCAACACCCCCCCCCTCTCTCATGGCATAGTTGTCTCCTGTAGCGAAGGAATTTTGCCTATCTGATGTACCGTTTCAGAGATACAGCTATCATGCATATTTAATTAGCTCATTTGCATACGCTAAGTCCCTGGCCGCATATATCCATACTTTCAATTGCCAATAAGATGTGGCCCCATTATACCTTTCATGCACCCCTGAATTTTGGTATCCAATGTACCTTGTCAAAAATATGGCAATTACTTTACCTCTGAATTTTTTGCATATTAATTAGCTCATTTGCATAATCAATTTGTCTGAAATATGCCCCAACTGTAATCAGGTCGAAAACTGTTCAGCTTCCTTCCACCAAGTTATATCATTATATGCCTTATGGAACTCCAGAAAACTTGTAAACAGGCCTTGCAGGAACATTTTCATAAATTACGCAAATTAGATACTTAATTAGCATATTTTATGCCCAAAATCTAATCAGGTCAAGAACTCACCCACCCACTTCTTTCCACCAAGTTACATCATTGTCGCCCTTACGGAACTCCAGATAAATCGTATACAACGTGGGTTAACATTTTTATCACAGACAAACGGAAGAACGGACAGACACTGTTCATTTTATAGTCCCCGTTCCGAACTCGTTCGGCGGGGACAACAAAGTTTGTTTTTTCTTTTCACCTTAAGAGCTTTCTTTGCATTCAGTTGTCTGTTTAGCTCCTCCTCTCTGGCATCAAGCTCCTCATCGATAAGAAGGCCATGGTTCAAACGAAGAATCTTCAGTTCTTCCTGAAAACGCAACATATAATTACATACAGTGACTACAACTTTGTTTTTTTTATTGTATTATATCAGTCACCTCTTAAAAGTACTCTTTTAACCCGCTGATACCACCTATGATACAGTTTGTCTGATTGGCTCATTACAGGACACAACTTGACATAGCCCTCTGAGTAACCAATCAAAAGAGTGCTTCTATATCTCTATGTAAATCACCATTCTTACAGTCGATCATATTAATTTGCTCATTATGAGATATCACCTTCCAAGCAACCAATCAAAATGGTGTATGTAAATTAGATGAGTCATACCAATGCGTGCAGGTAATGGCCCTGGCCAATGATGAGTTGTGAGCCTCCAGAAGGGCAACATATGGAAACAACATGTGGAAACAGCGGACACGCATGGGGAAACAGCGGACACGAATGTGGAAACGCGGACACAACATTGTGGAACCACATTCAAGCTGTGGAAAAACAGGCGGGAAGCACTGTGGAACACAGCGGGTAAGCATGTGGAAACAGCGGGCAAGCATGGTATGTGGAAACAGTGGGCAAGCATGTGGAAACAGCAGGAAAGCATGTGGAAACAGTGGGCAAGTATGTGGAAACACAGCAGGCAAGTATGTGGAAAGAGCGGGCAAGTATGTGGAAAGAGCGGGCAAGTATGTGGAAAGAGTGGGCAAGTATGTGGAAACAGCGGGCAAGAGTCATGAAAATAGAAATAGGATCTACACTACAGAACTTGTCATCACAAACAACAACAACAGATTCTGCTACTGTATAAGTGGAAATTTTCGCAAGGTTTTTATTTTTGCGAATTTCGTGAGTGAACATAAAAACGCGAAAATAAAAACTCGCAAAAATAACTTTTTCCAATAGATTTATATTGCATTGATGTCAATACCGTGAAATTAAATTCTCGTGCATTTGCCAAATTGTTAAAATCGCGAAAATATCTGTAGTAGTAGTTGTTAGTTAGACCAAAGTTTTAAATCCGGTTTTGTCCCCGTAAACGAGGGTGGCCGGATTCACCTCACACTCAGCAATACTGCTGTGTGAGGATTTATTGGAGCAAAAGATAATTGACCGGATGCCCTTCCTGACGTCAATCCTGTACGCGGAAATTTCCACTTACACAGTATGACAAACTCCCCTTCTGGGTAAAGCCGTCAAGGGGATAAATATTCAAAAACACATTATGTTTTATAAATCATTTAACTGAAGCCTGATTTCCTTTCCAATGTTGACTGAAATATATATGCATTTCCCTTCTGAGAAGTGGAATGCCCCAAATTACCATAATAACACCCCTAAAAAAGAGAATGGTCCGACCAGTGACCCCAGGTCACACCCTGTCGACCTTAGCTCTTCCTCAATTCCGTTTTGGCTCAAACCCACACGGACGCGTGAATTTTTTTTTTTTTTTTTTTTTTTTAAATCCGGTTTTGTCCCCGTAAACGAGGGTGGCCGGATTCACCTCACACTCAGCAATACTGCTGTGTGAGGATTTATTGGAGCAAAAGATAATTGACCGGATGCCCTTCCTGACGTCAATCCTGTACGCGGAAATTTCCACTTACACAGTATGACAAACTCCCCTTCTGGGTAAAGCCGTCAAGGGGATAAATATCCTTGACAATATCACATTCCAAGCAACCAATCAAATGGTGTATGTAAATTAGATGAGTCATACCAATGCGTGCAGGTAATGGCCCTGGCCATTGATGAGTGTGAGCTCCAGAAGGGCAAACATAGGAAACCATGTGGAAACCGCGGACACGCATTGGAAACAGCGGACACGCATGTGAAACGCGGAACACACATGTGAACCAAATTCAAGCATGTGAAAACAGCGGGTACGCATGTGGAAACAGCGGGTAAGCATGTGGAAACAGCGGGCAAGCATGGTATGTGGAAACAGTGGGCAAGCATGTGGAAACAGCAGGAAAGCATGTGGAAACAGTGGGCAAGTATGTGGAAACACAGCAGGCAAGTATGTGGAAAGAGCGGGCAAGTATGTGGAAAGAGCGGGCAAGTATGTGGAAAGAGTGGGCAAGTATGTGGAAACAGCGGGCAAGAGTCATGAAAATAGAAATAGGATCTACACTACAGAACTTGTCATCACAAACAACAACAACAGATTCTGCTACTGTATAAGTGGAAATTTTCGCAAGGTTTTTATTTTTGCGAATTTCGTGAGTGAACATAAAAACGCGAAAATAAAAACTCGCAAAATAACTTTTTCGCAATAGATTTGTATTGCCTTGATGTCAATACCGTAATTAAATTCTCGTGCATTTTGCCCAATTGGTTCAAATCGCGAAAATATCTGTAGTAGTAGTTGTTGTTAGACCAAGGTTTTAAATCCGGTTTTGTCCCCGTAAGGGTGGCCGGAATTCACCTCACACTCATCAATACAGCTGTGTGATTATTTATTGGAGCAAAAGAATATTGACCGGATGCCCTTCCTGACTTCAATCCTGTCGCGGAAATGATCCACTTACACGTATGACAAACTCCCCTTCTGGGTAAGCCTTTCAGGGATAAATATCCTTGACAATATCACATTGGTTACAACGAATGGTTATTCAGGACAGTACACGAAACTTTTACCGGACACTCGACAATATTTATGAAGGAGTCTAGGTTTGCCGGCAGGCACCCTACTCCATTGCGCATTGCAATACACACGCCAAAGAATCCTCAAACCACCAACAAAGCAAGGCACGACGTCAAACCATGCATAATGCATGTCGTGTGATCTATTAAAACCAATTATTGCACTGGGTCATGCTTGTACGATCAGGAGAAACCCGAAAGAGCAATGCGCTGTGATACAAGGTTCCGATAGCCCATGTGAAGTGAATGATAAATACTGAATATAGGAACTATCAAAGCGTAAATGGAACAATGTCATGGATGGGAAATGTTTTGAAGTGCGGGTTTTGCCTTGTGCATATTAGCACCGTCAAGAGCACTAAAGACGATGTCAGAACTAAACCACAGGCATTTTTGCTAATATGGATGTTGATCTATTGCAACACAAATTGTACTAAGTTTCTACAAAATTATTATGAGCAAATTGGGAATGAAATGTAATTTGAGAATTTGGCCCAGGGCCAAGCTTTCTGTGCTTTGGTATAGTGCTGTACAAGTGACCCAACCGAGGTTAAACAGTGGCATGCTTTTCAATAATTATGATCTAATGATGTTGTAAAGAAGTTTGTTTGTGCAGGAGTGGAAGAGAGGAACATAGCAACATTTGTATCACATCAACTGACTTGGGCACCAGAAGAGAAGAGGAAAACGTTGGCAGCAAAAGAACAACTGGCGATTGCACTGTTGAGAAGGAAAGAAATCACAGGTCGGATGGAAGTCTTTAGTGGAGGCCTTAGTGTCACAAGGCATGCAGAGGTTGGTAATAGAAAACAGTAACAGTAATTAGTACCTACCTGGAATATAACCCTCTCTGTCTTGATACCTCTTGTTAAACAAATTCATTGAGTTTGTCGTCAAGTTAGGGTTGTGTCTTCTATGATGGTCTGGAGCTTCTTCAACTCTGCCTCTAATGTCTATTAAGATATCAGACAAGCATGACTGAAAACTTGAGCATCAGAAAGACTTGAAACTTGTGTGAATAAACAAATTTATAGGGTCATTTCACGAAGTTGGATCTCGGTGTTCCTATTACATTGTTAACCTCTTTGCTACTTAATTTTACATAGGTATACATGCAGGTTAATTTGACTTAAACGGTGCATGTTCGATCATCTTGGGACCCCATTTGCCCGGAAGTAGTATCGATTTTGATATCAGATGAAAGGCCGTATTTTTCTCCAGTGAACGCCTGAAATTTGAGCATCTCCAAATCCATTTCATCCAAGATATAAACAAAAAAACTGACGTTTTTAGTGGTTAACCATCAATATAGCACAGTATGAATAGGGCTTTGCAACCTTGCATTATTGCATCTACCTTCAAAACCGAAAGTTTGTTTCCCACTTACTGATGGGCGTTGTAATGTGCAAGTGCCACGGCTTTATATTCAAAGTAGGAACACATACACATAATTGAACAAGACCATTTAAATAAAAACTGACATGTGGGTAAAATGAGTCTCTCCAAAAGTTAAAAGTTTGCTTCAAATGTTTATAGTAGAAGGTATTCAGCTGCTTCTGCTGTCACGATGGAACAATGGTGGTCCAGGCTGTGAACAGTTTGTTACATCGTGACACATTTTCTTCCTATTTACACTATTTTGGTTTAAACTATTCATGTATGGAATGTTATGCCAGATTTTTATTGTGTGCATGACTTAAATTAAAGCTTGATTTATATCCAGTGTTTTCTTTTTTGAATAAAGGAGGGTTCCAATAGGTGTGGTGTCCCTGTTACATCATGACATGAATTTGTCAAAATTTTCACGGACACAAACAATTGTCTACTATTTTGAAGCTCTCCGATTTTCTTTCTTCACAACCACAGAGATGAAAGTTATGAATACAGTGTATCAAATAGGGTCACTCTTTTAATTACACATCTGAAAATGACATCAAATGTCACACTTAATCTCATTTCGTGTGAATGACAACTTAATCTAAGTCATTTTTTAAAAAAAAAAACACCCTTCATGCATGGCCCAGAAATTTTCAGTTGGCCAATCAGAAAGATTACATTTCTTTGAAGAATTAGCTCAGAGATTTCATCTTGATCGAAGAAAAGGAATCTAAATGCAGCACCCTTGTAGAAGACAACTGGAATTGAGTATATGGCTCCCATATGGTAGTATTGAATTCATTGGAATAGCATGGCCGGATAGCATGGTCATCTCAGGATAAATGCATGGCTGTCATATGCAATGCATGTGACACGCCCATGCATTTGATCTGACCTGACCATGGTATTACTTAATCCTATATGGTAGGCATATACTGGTAATTCTAGTTATGCCTTGGGTGCATGAAATTAAGCTGGTGGTAGTCCCAAGGTACTTAGCTGCGATTACTAAATCCGAAACAAGAAAAAAATCAATGAAATTAATATTTTTATATTTTTGTTGTTGTTAACTGGCATGGATATGCAAACATAACATGTATTAAAGGGACAAGGCAGTACTTTTTATACGATTCTGTTGTATTTCTATAACGTGCGTATCTAAATCCACTTGAGATAACAAAAGCCTTCCTGGTGTCACGAAAATTTCAGCGTGATATGTGCTCATGATCAATAACAGTTATGATCTTGTTTATTATGTATTGGTGTCAAATCACACAGTCAATGTATGACCAAATTTCCTTAACGCATTCTTGGCACAAGTGATCGAGTTTCGCTCAAAACAAAAAGTTGAAGTCATTGAATATGAACTGCTCCTTACGTCCAACGGCCAATTGGAAAATCGTATGGTAAATCTGCGTTCACCTCGGTCAGGTCGATTTACACCCAATAATAAAAACTGCCGATCATCGTGTCTTGACGCCATAATGTTGCGGTTGTTTTGTATTTTTTTAATGAAATTTTAGGAATTTCTGATGTCCAAAACCCCCCGAAACACTGAAACATGAACCTTGAAACCTAAATAATCGTCTGTGGGTAGAAGGGGTGGTTCGTGCACCCCCCTTAAATAAACTTCTAATCATGTCACTTTCTCAGAAAAAATGCGTCGAAAACATAGAGCTGGAATAATTAAACCAAAGAGGAGAATCGGGTGTATTATGGAATAGCCAAGCCCGTAACCGTTTTTCTCTCACACAGCGCGCCGTGGTTGTTGCGCGTAAGACGCGCGTGTAGTCACTGTTGAGGCGCACAAGCACACGCATATAAAAATCTGTGGGTCACCGCGATATGTTACCAGTGTTGCATTTCCACAGTGTTCAATTGTCTGATCGGCCGAGTTTTCTCCAATAATTATGCGAAAACCATCGATGAAGAAAATATGCTTCTAAAAAGATGCCTGCAGCCCTAATGCACAAAAAGTCTCCCGATGACCCCTGTTTAATTTTGCTTAGGAAAGAGTATTTGAGTCCGTGAGATAGCCGTGGCATCAGTTGTGTTGTTGTTTCCTCATAAGTGTGACGAACGTAAACTACTTCGCGTGTGTCTCATAAATATGCAAAGGGTACTTTCCAAATACGACGATACGGAAACCAAATATGGTGGTGGTGCCCAAAACTAGTTAAGCAGTGCGGTATGCTCATATATACTTTGGGCACCTAGATTTTGGTTTAAACGCCGTTTCGGGAGAATTTCGGGTCTGGTTATATTTAAGTCATTGGTCAGAAAAACGATTAGCTATGTTACAAATCAAAACGTGTCCCACGGATCATTTTTATGCCAAATTTATGCAAATTAGTATCACCATTAAAGCAAAAAACAATTTTCGTATTTCTCAGCCAATACTGTTGAAAATGAACAAAGTAGGTGACTGGACCTATGTTTCGAGGGTCAAAGATCAAGATGGAACCATTTTGGGAAAATTACCAGATGTCCCGTGATGAGTAATATGCAAATTAGGGTCGCCATAGCTAAAAAATACAATTTTCTAATCTCAACCAATACGTTGATAATGAACAAAATAAGGTGGACTGGACCTATGTATTGAGGGTTCAAGATCAAGATGGAACATTTGAAAATTACCAGATGTCAACATGATGACATAATATGACACATGGGGTGTGGCATTAGCCAAAAATCTATGTGGGATAGTTGTGGCCAATTTCCACAAACCTGCAAATCAATGGATAACGGAGACTTTGGGCATTTATAGTGGCCAATATTCCACATACCTGCCCACATAAGATAAGAGACCTATGTTTTTCGGGTCGAGGATAATTACAAGGCACTACTCATAGAGTATGTTTATTTATCATTAACTGGTTTCACTCAAATACTAAGACTATGCAAAATTAGGGCCTTCAATGTCGATGAGTCTCGTTTTGGGCGGGGTAATATAGAAACGTTGTGGCTCCAAGTAACATTTAGACTTCTATACATCATTACTTGTAACATTTCTCTTAAATTCAAGGTATGGAATGATACCAGACTAATCGAGACTAAGATACTGTGCAGTGTTATCATGCCGAAAAGCAAACATGGAAGAACAGACTCTACAGTCTCAATGACTCTCTGCCAACATGCGAGTGTGATATCCATATTGGATCATGGTAGTTTTAACCTCAGTATATTTAAAGGAAACTAAGAGTAAACAATTTACTTAGACCAAAGAAGTCTAGGTTCATCCCAAAACAAGATTATTAACATTTAGGACTTACAAATCTGTACTCATTAAATACTTTTAAAAAGCATAAGCATTGTAGTAGTTTTACACCCTCAGTAAATTAAAAGGAACTGCAGGATAAAGATTGGAGCAGATTCGTATGGAGTGACATCTCCGACAACATGTAAGTCCCCAGATCGCTGCAATCACTCTGTGATCAGATACCTGACTGTGATCAGCAAAAAAACCCTGATCTGAAACGAGTTTGGCTATCATCGTCGGCGGAGATGATAACAACAAAACGGACAAGCATCAACTTCACAGAGGCATCGCCGCCCCCCACCCCCCTCGTAGATTGTCTTACGGTGAAACCCATCTTCCCACCAGAATTAATTTCCGTGACAAAATTAGAGATTAAGGGTTACCCCACAAAGCCCCTCACAGTCTACTACTTTGGAAGAGCAAAGGGAAGTCACGGCCCAGGAAAAATGGGTCTGGTTCAACTTTATCGAGTGTCAAGATGTCGATTCTCCTTCGAAATATTCAGCAGGCTTTTCCATGAGTCCATCGACCTTCCTTGGACTCTATCACAGTCGAAGACATGGAGTGGTGTCTGAGAAATTAATACTGCCTGACCATATCCGGTTCCTCTGCATGCGTAATAGCTTGTTAAAGATGAACCTTAGAGATGGTGCAAAGGGTTTTACACATCTATGGGCAAGACCAGTACCGTGCAGTGTCTACAGGGAAAAAATGGAAATCAGTCTCACTATATATGTTCAAGCAAAGCCATCTCCATCTAACCATGATTTCCGCCACCGGTTTGGCCCACTATGATATGGATGATTTTGTTTTGGAGTTAACAACAGTCCTGCAAGGCCCTGGTCAAAGAATCAACATAGGCCTCACAATTCTGACCGAAGACAACATACTCTTCACTTGGAAAAATGGATACTTGAAATAAATTCTCTACTATGTCCATGACAGCAACATTGTCCACCAGTGCTGCGGGGATCACGATACAGGAAGGTGAAATGAAGTCGAAAGCCATAAGACAATAGTTCTGCCAGGGGTAGATAAGTTGCAGGGTCAGCTTAGCTGGAAAAGTCACCACACCAGAAATTCCCCACCATTTCAATCCACGCACATGGGCCCAAAGTTTCCTGATGGCTCATCATCACCCATTTTAGTTATAACACGATCATATAACTACCATAGCAAAGAATATTTTGTATGGCTTTAACAGGTTTATTGGCAGCAAGCAGATGCCCGTGCCTGGATGGGGAGCCTTCATCTCTGCAACAGGGATTCCCCACCCAGAAAATTCATAATCGAGGGTCTACGGACTCATTGAAAGCCGCAAATATGCGACGAAGGAGAGCAACACCGTGAAACATGTCAATGTTACAGGAGTGTGAGCTGGTGCAATAGCTTCAGAAACAGTTATTCCCCAAAATTGCAAACTGCAACCTTTGTGGTGATCACCTTTGTAAAGGAGATATGTTCTTTTATTGGCGTCCTTCTGTAGGCGATTCAGCAGGTTCTCAGCGCGATAGTTTTAATTTTCATATTCACACACACACACACACACACAAACACACCACACACAACACACACAAACACAACACACACCCACACCCCCCACACACCCCCCACAAAACCATACAAGAGCACACACAATAAAAAAGGCAAGGTAACAAAGATAACAGCAAGGGATCTCACTCTGTTTGAAGATATGAAATCCAATGTCCTACAAGACTGTACAAATGCTTTCTGGTTGGCGGCTGGTAATGAAAATAGTCGTTCTATTTCGCTCCTGGATTTTATGCTTCCCCCACCCACCAATATGGATAGCACGTGACGGATGCGTCGAAGACCGAAGAATCCTTTTCTACGTTCCTTTTGGCTTGATTACAAAATGTCACTGGACTAAGTGTTACATTATTCTTTAATTATGCACACATTAATTAAAGAGAAAAGGCTTAATGCTTTTTAAAAGAATTAGTTTGATGAGTACAGATTTGTAAGTCTAAATTTGAATAAATGTGTTGCCTCGATGGCGACCTCGATGCATTATTAGAGTCGAGCCGAAAACTAAGTCTCTTAGAGTCTAAGAAGAAATAAAATACTTGTAGAATATGATAATTTATTTATGAATTTCTGTTACAGTATTGGTTTGTTCTATGATTTATTACAGATGTTAGGAATTCTGAGATTTTAAAGGCAACACATTATTTTCTCAAAGTTAGTTGGGGTGGTGTTTACCTTTAGGGCTTAGTTACCCTTCAAACGGTGCAGATAGAGGCTACGCCGCGACCGTTGCTATGATACGCGATAGCCGGTGCGCCTCGCTACCAAGTATGATGAGGCGAACGGTTAACTCCGGTTCATACGAA